>QLPG01011711.1:0-13747 GCA_003314385.1 Gomphus sp. MG54 | reverse complement strand
TCTACCTTCTTCTCTTCTGTTAAGTCCTCGACTCAGGCTGGCATCTTCAGCATCCCCCCAAGTATCTGTCTGTTGCAAATACAGTGGCATGCACGGCAAGTAGGGCACAACGCACGAGCACGTTGAAGCCAACGCCACTACTCTTGGCCTGCAGGACTTGGCCATAGTCCGCCCGACCTTTCGACAACACCACTCGGCAGTACCGAGGTCCATCAGTATCCGACTCCTGACAGTATACCCAGAATCCCACTACTTTCCATGCCTTACTCACGATCACGACCTCACGGAATAATAGCAGTGACACAAAAATGTCAACAAACGAGGACAGTAAACAACTCCAGCCAACCCAACCCGAGCACACAAAAATCCTCGGCAAAATGGCAAGCTCCTCCCAAGTGAATGACAGAGATGCATAATCAACAATCTGTGTCTCTTTTGTGGTGCAAAAAATCACAAAATCGCCGGGTGCCCTAAAGCAAGCAAAACCTGCGCAACTACTACTCCTGACCCCGTCCCCCAGGCAACTGGTACTCCAGACGCTAAAGCTGAAAACTCAGCATCAGCAAATGGAGACTAGATCGCCATCTGATCGGCCTCCGAGCACACCGAGAGTTGTGTTGACTCGGCGGATGCCAAAGTAGTGAGGTTCATTCAATGCTGCTACGTCTTCTGCTCCTCTTCATTTTAATTTTGTTCTGTCATCCGATGCTGGTACCGAATGTTTTCGGGAAACCATCTTATATGTCTGATAGAACCATGACTCGTTACTTCAACTTCGATAAAATTCTTTGATCCAGTACAGCATAAAAAATTCAGTCATTAGTGAACACATACATGTTACTAGATCTTCTGTTCAGACAACCAGTCCACCCATCCGTCCGTCATGTACTAGATCTGTCGGTCAGCAATATTCGGGCACAACTTGCTCACCCGCTATAATCCGTTGATTAACAGGGTATTGGGCAGTATTATAATCCGTCAAGCTACTAGCGTTTTTAGGTACATCCCGATGGCCTCGGTCCAGGCGGCATTTGCCACTGTTCCAAAAGCCTCACACAGGATCCTGTTCCATCACTGGAAGCTTCGCCAATAGCCCTAGTCAATGCAACTGCCTTGTGCATGCTTGTATACCAGAACAGCTGGCAAGCTTTTCGGCAGGGACATCTTGGCCAGCGTTGTCACTCGGCACATTTGGCCAAGGTCCCACCCATCTGTCCCCATCCGTTCCCATTGTTCATTTTGCATATGCGTGTCATATGCAGTTATGACCCCTTTTCCATTCTTCTTGGCTAGAGGCCGACACCTTTAGTAGACGGTGGGACGTCTACCTAAAAGGGGGGGGTGGTGACCAGCTAGAAATCTCTCAAACTGCTCAAACTCCCCTCCCAAGGACATCCTTCCTTAAAAAACCCCTCCATCCATCACCCTCCATCCCGTCCTTCATCTCCTCCAACTCCCTCAATCTCAAATCCTCCTTCCTTTCCGTCACCTCACCCATCCACTCCACCCTCTCTTCCCCTTAATCCATCTTCCGTCCGCCCAGTCCTCAGTCCATCCATCACCATCCCTTTCCTTCAACACTACAACCGGACCTGCCGAATACCTCGGCATCTTTGACTTGTTCCTTCCTTTATTTCTCTTCCTTTATTTTCTCCATTCCTTCCATTCAAAAAAAAAAAAAGAAAAAAAAAACTTTCAATAACAATCCAACACAAAAAAAATCCTCATACGCATTTCTAAACATCCTTACTATCTTTTTCTTCATCCTCCCTCTCCCTGTCCCCTTCATCATCACCCACCGACCTAAACTCGCCTTCTCCCGAACCTCCCAAAACTCCCGACACCCCACGCCAATCCTCACTCAAGGACATAATCGTGCAACCAACCATTCGAATCCCTTCCACCATGTGGACAAGGACTTGACCCATCCGTCTCTGCTCCCATAACAAGTCCTCCCAGATGTGGACAAGAGGCCGAGATCCCGATCCCTCAAGCGGAGGGACTTCCACAGTCACCAATCGCCCGCTGGGCCTTAGGGCCACTTCACGATCATTAGACTGTGCAGCATCATCCTGCCTTGGCCGCTTCGTTACTGGTTCCTCCACTCCTTCAGTCCCACTGCCGTCTTCCCGACCACTATCGCCCTCATCATCGTCTGGAAGACTCTCGGCCCGGGAAACCAGCGGTACAGCCAAACTACACCCGAAGTTGTGTCATCTACATTCCCAACACGCAGAACCCGGCCCCGAAACGTGGCACTCGCAATCCTGCCTCTTACACTCCTCGCATGAAGGGCATAGAAACGGGGACAGCTCTTCATTGGCTGCTCGGATATGCTCTCTCTTATCTCCTGTCCCATGAGTGATACGCCTCTCTGTTCCTATGTGTCCTGTGACTTATCTCCGCTCTGTATGCTTCATTCCGGGTGCATGTTCTCCCTTCTCATCCCATGCGTATCCCTCCTCTGTAGGTGCCTAGCATATAGGCCGCCGTGTCTCGATCTGCCGTGTCTACATGTGAGGGCGGTGTTCTGTATGTACTCTTTGGGTGACTGTAATGCTACTTTTAGTTCGTTCCGGAGCTCTGAATTATTATCTCTAAGTCCATCTTTCTGTATGTATACACCTCCCTGTGCTCCCGGTCCTATGTCTCCTCCTACTTCTCCCCAATCCCCTATCTCCTCTTTCTCTCGTCTCAACACCGAGACCCAGTACTTTGGCAGTGCCAACTGAGCAACCATCTGATGTCCACGTACAAGTGTCCATGCCGCATGCACATCACTTGGTATGCAGGTCTCAGCTCGACACATCCACCACCTACACTCCTTGCCAATTATCCCTCAAGCTCTACTCCACTCACAATCCATTAATCCCGCACCAGTCACTCCATAATCCTTGACCCACCTTACCTCAGGACTTCCTGTCCTTATATTAATCCTCAGCCATGGCCCCTTTGTTTTATAGCCTGGCACTCTCTATTGTCCTATCCCTGGCCACATTCCCATTATTCTATCTTTTATTGTTCTATTTCCATTTGCATTCCTCCATTCTAATTTTACTTGCTGTAGACAATACTCCCACATGCTCTGCATACCTTATTGTCCCACATTCCTTATTCTACATGTTGCTTCTTAAACCAATATAAGGAGGACATGCATGTACATATTTCCTCATTCTGGGTATCAACTAGGCTTACACCCTTCTACCTTCTTCCCCTTGTTAAAGTCCTTGACTCAGGCTGGCATCATCAGCATCCTCCCAAGTATCCATCTGTTGCAAATTGGTGGCACACACAGCAAGTAGGGCACAACAAACGAGTATGTTGAAGCCAATGCCACTACTCCTGGCCTACAGGACTTGGCCATTGTCTGCCCAACCTTTCAGCAGTCCCAAAGCTTGTCAGTTACCAAAGCCTGACACTGCCAAAGATGCAGGTGGGGAATGGCCAAGTCCTGCAGGCCAGAAGTAGTAGCTTTGGCTCCAACATACTCTGTCCGGCTTTGGGAATGCCAAGGAGTGGCCAAGTCCTGCAGGCTAGAAGTAGTGGCATGGCTTCAACGTGCTCATGCATTGCGCCTTACTTCCCATGTGTGCCACCGATTTGGGACAGAGGGATACCTGGGAGAGTGCCGAGATCATCGGCCCAGGTAAAGGACTTGAGACAGGAGAGGGGAGGACAAGGAGGCATAAACCTAGTTGATTTCCAGAACAAAGAACCATCTACATACATTGGCTACTTATATAGGCTAATAAGTGAGATGTGGAACAGAGTGGCACAAGGAATGGAGAACAATAAGGTATGAAGAATCATGTGGAGGTATTGTCCACAATGATCAAGAATAGAACAAGGAATGTGGGTGAGAATAGAACAATGAAGTATGACCGAGAACAAAAGAGTGAGTGAGAATAGAACAATAGAGAGTGGCTGAACATAAAACAATAGGGCCACTGCCAAGTGACAACAAATAGTGAGTGTCCTGAGGGTAAACAGGCAAGGGGAAGGACAGGGAATAAAAGGATGATAAAGAATATGAGGGTGGGATAGAGATAATGAACCAAATGATGAACCGAATGTACCGAGCCGAGGCCACACACTGGTGAGGGATGATATGGGTAAGGGTTGGTTGGTTGGTACTGCCAAGTAAATCAGAGCATGGTATTGTGGGCTTGATATACTTGTGTGTTGTGCCCTAATTGCTGTACATGCCACCAATTTGGGACAGAGGAGGTACTCGGAGAGTGCTAAAAGTGCTGGCCTGAGTAGAGGACTTTAACAAGGGAAAGAAGGTAGAAGGGTGTAAGCCTAGTTGATACCCAGAATGAGGAAATATGTACATGCATGTCCTCCTTATATAGGTTTAAGAAGCGACATGTGGAATAAGGAATATGGGACAATAAGGTATGCAGAGCGTGTGGGAGTATTGTCCACAGCAATTAAAATTAGAATGGAGGAATGCAAATGGAAATAGAACAATAAAAGATAGAATAATGGGAATGTGGCCAGGGATAGGACAATAGAGAGTGCCAGGCTATAAAACAATGGGGTTGTGGCTGAGGATAAAACAAGGACAGAATATCCCGAGGTGAGGTGGGTCGAGGAATAAGGAGTGGACAGGGTAGGATTAATGGATGGTGAAAGGGGCAGAGTGTATGAGGGATAGGGACAAGGAATGTGGATGGTGGGTGTGTCAAGCCAAGACTGGCATACCAAGTGACTTGCATGCAGTGTGGGCACTTGTACATGGATGTGTGGGCACTGGTACATGGATGTAGTCTGACTGCTCGGTCAGCACTGCTGAATTACTGGACCCTTGGTGGGTGTACTTGACAATGTCCCAAGGTAAAACTGGAAAGGGAAAAGATCAGGAATAGAAGAATAAGAAAAGGTAGAGGGGATGAGATGAAGGCAAGTGGACTGAATGATGAACCAAATGTACTCAGCTAAGACCACATACTAGTGAGGAATGAATTGTCACTGGTGTGTGGGATTAAACAGTAGAGATTGCTTGGTCAGTATGACTGAGTGAACCGAGGCTTGGTGTCATGTACTTAACACCTTTCCCTGTGAAGTTTTCATCCCTTCCAATTTTCCCACATATATGCAGATGTATGTATGGTGTGTATACCCACATTAGGCCATCTTCTAACTTCACTCCATGAAGTTTTCACTTACAAATCATTTTCCAATTTATATAAAAGAGCAACTATTTACAATACAATAAACAAGGAATTATAACTATAGTTTTTGCCCCTGGTCTCACTAGCCATTAGGCTACACTTAGAAAACTATCACTCATGCTGTACCGAAGGTTAAACACCAAGTGTACACTTTTCTATTTTGGACTGAAACACCAGATACTCATCAGGTCACCCACATTTGACCCATGGATGACCCATGCCATTCCCTAGACCTTTATGTTCCCATACACATCTGCCTCCTTGGATTGGCACTTAGGTAAACTTAAACCTTTGTATCAGTGTAACAAACTGCATATACACAGATAAAATAAATACAAAAAAAATCAAAGCATACTAGATAGAGAGAATATTTGTAGATAGATCCCTCTACCATTATCTAGGATTTTAACCAAGAACATTGTTCTTCTTCATCCCTTCAGTAGAAGAACTGCAGGTGGTGCAGGCATAAATGGGTCTTTAAGACTCTCAGAAGTCCCCAGTCAAAGGGGTAACTACCACCGATGATGCAACTCCCAAAACTTTAGCATGTCTCAGCAGAAATATATTTCATTCTTCACAATGCATTGGATGAGGTTAGCTGACAATTAATAAGGATTCTTCTGGCTAGCTTGCTTTGTCCACTACCTCCTTTCTCTCCTATTTTTATTTGTAATACAATTAAATGCATGATAATTCCGACTCATTATAAATATCCCAGGATTCATCATCCTTCTTAACTTTTCCTCTATCTGTTTCACCTCCAGAATATTCTTTTCCCTGTTCGAATCACACTCGATGATCACATTCAAGGCTCGCGGCTCCCAATCAATAATATCCCTTCACTTTAAGCATTTCTGTATCATCCGACAAGCTGAGGTCCAAAGTGTCCCAAGGTAGGAGGGCAGCGGAAATATAAATCACTCTTTGGGGTTGTGTACGACCCGCAGAAATGACAGTTACACTTTTGGATATACGTATCAAACATCTAAGAGAATTCTTGGAGTTACAGCCGTGGTTTGTAAGAACACGAGACAAATGATCAGGGGATTGTGAGCATCGCCAATCGAAAATGATCTTGAATCATGGAAAATAATTTATTTTTAGGATATGTAGACAGTTGAAAATAGTTAGGGAATTCATTGGTGCTCGTGAGGATAGGTGAAGGAGATGAGAATGGGGATAAAGGAAAATTCCGGAGATGGAGGTTGAGGAGTGGATGGTAAGCAAAGTTTTAATGGGAGTCATATTCTCTCTCCGGGGCCAGAGACGGCCTATTGGTTTTTTTAACGGTTGTATTATGGATATAATTGACTACCTGAAGGGCATTGTGTACTAGGATACGGGATGATATAGCCCAGAACGCGGCAAGTAATTACACCAATTTTTTTATCCCGATTTGTCATCAACATCTCGTTGGTCGATAAGACGCCATAATTAATCCCCTAACTGACACCGTGAAATCTGTCAGAACCTGTCAGATACCCCATTCCTTGTCACTGAAATCACTTGCGTGAGCGGTGACATCATCATCGCTCAGTGAATAAATTATGCTCTTCGTTCATGTCTTCTGCATCATGTATAAAGGCTTCCTATACGGTTACATCTTCTTAGTCACCGCTTCAGGATATACGCTGCATAATTGCTACAGTAATTCCAAGAAATCACTTACATAAGGCGGGAGAAGACTCAATCATGACAGGTCAGCTCAGCCCCCTAGCACGGGGTGACACTGGCACTTGTGCTGGATGATGGAATGTAAAATTGGAACGAACAAAGCATCGCCGTTTCCCCCAATCAGTTTGAGTCGGTAGTGACATCAATATATTCCCGGAATGGCTGAAGCTTGAAGTATTAAAGCTGTGTTATCATTTGATTGATTTTATTGGTTTGGTTAAGAGGCGATATAGATAGACAGAATAAGTGATGTATATCTCGGAGTTGAGATGTCCTGCAGACTGCGCAGTTATAGTGTGGGGTCATGAGGCATTAAAATTGATCTGAGAGTAGATACTCTATTTCCCCATAGGTTTGTGCATGGGCCCCAATGGCACAGCCATGCGACGTGAGAGTCATATTACAAACTGAGTCCTGGAAATTATGCTTGTGTCTGGTTGGCATTCAATGCTTAATTTCAGTTAGTTCCCAGTGCTCAGTATTATTTCATTTCCTGGAGGGTTAGGATGTAGGATAAGGGTTATTCAGTGCACCATCAAGTCAAACACTCATCATGATGTCGATAGACGACCAGCGATTACACAGCCAATGGCACATTGAAAACATCACATCAGGGGGAGGGTCAGGAAGGAGATATGGAATAAAACAGTTGCTCCCTATAATCATTGGATACTCGCACTTTTTGCAGAATGTCCATCACTCTTCAACAACTTGAAGCATTATTGAACTCGGTTTCAGGAAGCAAGTCCTTTTGTATAGGCACTTTGACGACGAATGACACTGGCCTCCTCGTTACAGAAACCTTATCTAAGTATTCTTGGCTAGCGTCGCTAACCTGCTTGATATACGACCATGGTGAGTATGGCGTTCACACCCTGCACTTGGCCTTAATATCCAGATAGTGAGCACTTTCGATGCCGAGGTTAGTTCCATATCGTAATGCTGTCGCGTCTTTCCTGTAACTACTACATCAGGTCACGTTTATTTGGAATCGACAATATTCACTCGGAAAAATACTCTATATAATCGTCAGTTTCCATTCTGACATCTTACAAGTAATAGAAAGTCTATAGCACCCATATTAATCTCAGCCTCGCTATTTCGGACTTATTACACTCGCTTATAATGTCACGAGTAAGTATGGACTATCTTAGGACTATCTACAGGATCAATAGTATTAATGCAGAACACTCCCCTAGTCCTTTTCCGTGGATCTCTCTCTAACCAGGTCAGATCTTCTTCTAATTCTTCGCGCTGAGAATTCTGATTGAAAAATTATTTTCTCAGTTGTAAGTCAAAATTCTGATCAGCGCCAAACATTGAATTGTATTCACTTCAATGCTATAGCTGCGAAACATTCTTTCGATGGAACGCCGCAGCGTATGTCCGATTTTACCATCTATAATCATTGTGGTTGACAGCATATAGTTTCACAATCATAGTCATAAGTGTACAAGGTGATCGTATATTATATTCACAACAAACGAATATACATCAAACTGATAAAGAAATCGATAGCCACCCTTTTGTCCCGCGTATGTTTTGTATTTGGAGAATAAAAAGTGGATACATAATTGCGTGCACAGATTTACGCCGTTTATTATCGCAACAAACTTTTGATCACCGTTCTCGCTAGCCTCCTCTTGCTTTTACTTACGGCCTGGATAGTCATTTGGCATTTGTACCTACCTATTGGTAAGATTTACTATTTTTACTTAACTAAATTCTATTCTTATCCCTCAGGCAGGCTTGGCAGCTCCTCCTGTATACCACCTCACTGGGTGTTATTCTCTTGATCCGTCAAATCTCGTTTTCCTTAGTCAGATTCCCCCAATTGCATCCGAAACCATCCTATGCGCCTGCATGATTTTCAAGGGATGGACGATATACAAAGACAAGTACGGGTCACCGTTACTCGAGGCTCTCGTTCGCGACAGGTTTGTCTGATTCGTGATGCAGCATAGTCTGATATGGAGTACTAATTTAAGGCAGTGTTCTCTACTTCTTCAGGTTAACGATATGTCGTTACAATTTCCTGCGCTATACTAATATCCACTATCTGCATCATAGTGCCTTTAGTGTATTTGTTGTTGTCACAGGATTAATGTATAGATATTCTCCTCGACCGCTTACATACTTTGCAAGTGGGTAAGTGGTGTGTCATTTGTCAATGAACCATTAACTTTAAAATTGTTTTGAAGATGGGAAGTTGCAATACCGTGCACCATGGCCTGTCGTTTACTTCTCAACATGGCCAAGCACCACGCCAGACAGCAGACATCAATTATTGAGGCATCTCAGCCTATCGTCTTTCGTGTCCCATCCGACAATCATTCAGCTGAGAATGTTTGATTCACAAGGAGTTGAGATCTGTGGCGAGGAGAAGTGGTACCATTAGCTCTAGTAAATCTTAAAATAACCAGATGATTTTGTGTCTGATTCTAACAAAATGTCCCCCTTATTTTAACAATTTCCCCTCTAATGTAATAATGTCCCCTCTATTGTCAGAATGTCCCCTCTATTGTCAGAATGTCCCCTCTATTGTAACAATGTCCCCTCTATTGTAACAATGTCCCCTCTATTGTAACAATGTCCCCTCTATTGTAACAATGTCCCCTCTATTGTAACAATGTCCCCTCTATGGTAACAATGTCCCCTCTGTGGTAACAATGTCCCCTCTATTGAAACAATGTTATCAGGGGAACCCTATTGAAAGGTTAATGGCTGAGTACCTACTGAGAAAGGACTGAATTTATTGACCAAGATCCAGTCAACACATGCCCAAATGCCACACCCAAGCTTCATACTGAGCTGGTGCTATAACCAGTGGTTACCATTGATGGCCATCACCTGTGCTATCATTGACACCTTCAGCAATCATTAGCATCCCCAGCATTCTGGTTCTGAATCTAAAAGAAATAGAGCACTATGCCTGAGACAAATGGAGTTCCATGGATGCAGTACATATATAGTCATAGTTATAGAGGTGAAGGAGTTCCTTAGAGTTTTCTCTTTATATCCCCCTTTGCCAGGTATGCTAGCATTGTATACATAGTCCCTATTCTAATCTTTGGATCCCCCTTCACCAGTTCACCACCTTAGGATATAGCATCTGCTTAGGTTACCCTTACAGTAGAAAACTCTCCCATGAGTACTGGTTGCCTGAATAAATCAGCCCTTGAATCAAACTCTCTTTGAAGGCAACAAATAGCAACCCCTCCTCATTCTGATCACACCACTTGCTATGGATTTACCATCATCCAGGGGGTGTTGGACTGCCTGCTGCTATAGAAAAATGTTGGAGAAATGCCAGAATATCTATTAATAGGCATTGGTTACCCGTCTGGTTACCTCCCTGTGCTATGACCCCTGAGCGTTTAAGTAACTACTATAACTAGTATGTTTGTATCACAGTAGAAACTTACTGGTAAAAAGCCCAGTCACTCTGTTGATGAGTCCATCGTTTTAGTGGCCAATGAGCCCAAAGTTTCGTGTCGTGTTGTTGAGTTTCCATTTGTTTTGATATTCCTCTCTCCCACATGCTTCTAGAAAAAAGAATTGCTGAGAGAGAGAAAAGAGAAACAAGAGCTGTAGATGAGACTGAACACTCTACAGACCATGATGATGGGCTTAATAACCATGGTTCTAACTCATACTTGCATACCTATAAGCAAATGGGAGATTTGAGAATTGAGACCTGGAAGACCAGATGCACTGCCCACATGTTGTTAGGCAACCAAAGAGTGTATGAGTGGCTACCGACTCAAGCAAGAATATCGATGTTATTTGATGTAGCAGACTAGGTTTCTATAGGGCTTTGTCATGCTATAATATGTTAAGTCCACATTTCAGGTGCTTAGCTAGTACTTCTGAAGGGGCTATCCGGGTAGCATGAGGGTCCGTAATGGGGCCGAAGGCCGAGGGCAGAGATCGGATGGTAACGGACGGAGACGGAAGCACCGAAAGCTTAGGGTTGGTCGTGGATTGGTTCAATCCAGTCACTGAAGTGTTCGAGGTCGAAGGAACTTGGCTTCAACTTATGTGTTGCGCCCTCCTCGATCGTCTGTCTCTAATTTCGGAAGGAGACAGAAGTTTTACTGGAAAAGAATCGGAAACTAGGTGATAGACTAAGTCGATATTTGTACTAGCAAACAGTCCAGTCGACTGGAAGACTATATACATGCGACTATCCTTGTACTATCTTTTGCCGGTCATAAAACAAGGAGAAAGGAAGTACAAGGGGTCAATATAAAAGAAAAAACAAGGGAGTGAGGTATGCGATGGTCCTGCGCATCGGTTATCAAGGTATTTAGTCTTCGGTCGGAAATGGACTCGGGGATGGTGTCTTGGTCGTGACAGGAACAGGAGCGGGAACATGGTTTCTCGGTTGGACTTGCCGGGAACAGGAACTATGGAAAACAATCCTTCCTTTCGGTCGGAAGGGTCTCGGAATGGAGGCGGGTGGTTGTGGGGGATAGTGTGGGTTGAAAGCATGGGCTATAACATAATACCAGAGAGTTGGGTAGACAAATGGGATATTAACTCCATAGATTTTTCTGTGGTTTTTATTGTATTTATTGATTGGGAATATAATGTTCTATACCTGTTCTACTGGGAGCTGAATCCCAGGTTTTGCCTCTACTTAGGTGCCTCTCCAAGAAACTGGCCTGGGTGCCAAAGCACCAGTTGAGAGAATTGTGGTTCTCCTACAGGTAAATATAATATGTGATGATATGATGATATATAATAATATTATATGATACTGGGAACCTAACTGCAGCCTTTGGTTGCTGTACAACAAGTTCCTGGTGTTTTAGTCCTGAATAGGAAAGTACATACTCAGTGCTTTACCTTTGGTTCAGTGCCAGTGATAGTTTTCAAGTGTAGCCTAATGGCTGGTGATAGGGGGGGGGGGGCAAAAAAATATGTTTTATAATTGCTTTTTTGTACTATAATTTTTTGGTATTTTATATAGAATGAAAAATGATTTGTAATGATGAAAACTTCATGGAGTGAAGATAGAAGCCAGCCTAATGTGGCTGAGCCATATGCATGGTACATCTGCATATATGTGGGCAAAATGATATGGGGGAAAACTTCACAGGGGGAAGTATGAAAACAGATTAGAATTGAAAATAAATTGAATGAAATAGAACATGCCAATATATCTCCTTTCCAATGTGCCCAAATGAGGTGAGGTGGCCCTTAGGGCAAGGTATGGGGTGTTATAGCCCATACCTTCAACAACCCACACTAACCCCCACAACCACCCCTCCTTATTCCGAGACCTTTCTGACCGAAAGGACGAAGGATTGTTTTCCGTAGTCTCTGTCCCCGACAATTCCGACCCGGAAACCACTTTCCGCTTCCAATCCCATCACGACTGAGACACCATCTCCAAGTCTGTCTCCAACCGAGACTTAATACTTTGATAACCGACGCGCAGGACTATCGCGTACCTCACTCCCTTGTTCTCTCTTTTATATTGACCCCCTTGTACTTCCCTTTCCCTTGTCTTATGACCGGCAAAAGATAGTACAAAGACAGTCGCATGTATATAGTCTCCCAGTCGACTAGACTGTTCGCCAGTACGAATATCATCTTAGTCCACCCAGTTCCGACTCACTCCAGTAAACCTCCTTCTCCTCTCTGAAATTAGGGACAGATGATCGAGGAGGGCACAACACATAAGTTGAAGCCAAGTCCCTTCGACCTCGAACATCTCAGCAACCGGATTGAACTATTCCGCGACCTACCCTAAGTTTCCAGCGCCTCCGTCTCCGTCCGTAGTCTGTCCGACCCCCGTCTCGGTCTTCGGCCCCGTTACGGACCTTCGCACTAACTCGGAAAACCCCTTCGGAAGTACTAGCTAAGCGCCTGACACGCGGACTTAACATGGGGCCAGGTAGATGGTGTTGTACAAAACCCACTCCTAAATTCTTGAAAATATTCATGGACATTCCTTATAGTATTTAGAGTTGCACTTTGATTGGGGGATTATTGGGGGAGATATTGGGCTTTTAGTGTAGAAAACATGTAAAAGTGACTCAAATAATCCCTGGTCCTAACACTTAAAGGGGCCAAGATACTCCTCTCCCAGTTCTTGGAAGGCCAAGTAGTGTAGAAGAATTGTGCTTTCATAAATGCTGAGGATCCTATTGCCAACCTGAGAGCAGGGAGCCTTTAGAAGTCAGCTGAGGAGTGATACTAAGATTGTTATGGCCCATGCCACCAAACAAACCCCCATTAAACATCACAACCACCCACACTGTTTCTGAGACCTTTTTGACCGACAAAGCCTGAATAACCGATTCCCGGACGTCCGACATACATTCCAAGGACCCGCTGTAGACTTGCTCTAGGTAATTAATACCTAAAAGCTTGCGCACACTGGTCCTTTTCTCTGGTGGGATCTAGCGCAGTCGTTCGGCACAGCTGGAATATAATCTGTGACTTGTGAGAAGCGATGTATGAATGGAAATAGAATGTGGACGAAATATGGAGTGATGTGACAGGGACGTGACCTTGATGAGACGCGAATGTATCATGCTGACTAAGACTTTGGACTTGGGCTTTGGACTTGAATACAATAGTCTAGACGTTTCTAGACTAGTCTTGACTTGGACTTGGAGACTTGACTTAGGACTTTTACTTGTGAACTTGAACTTGTTATTACAGAGGTGAGGCAGAGGCCTTCATATACAAAAACCAAGCAACGATGTGAAACGATGTGAGAGGTTGGCTATGTCAGTTGAATGACAAAGCATGGGAAGAAAGTTACAAAAGAGGAAACTATAGAGAAACTCTGGAGAAATAGTACAGCATCGAGGCTGCGCAAATAGGGGCTAGGGGCTATGATAGGGGGAGACTAACCAAAAAGGTAAGGATGATGAGTA
>QLPG01011709.1:2684-18673 GCA_003314385.1 Gomphus sp. MG54 | reverse complement strand
ACCGAGGGCGTATGTAGTGCGTTCAGTAAGATATTAAGATCTCAGTAACGACAATGCTTCAATTGATTGAAATGACAAGGCGAATGTCAAATTATAACACACCAGTAGGGTGTACACTGTGCTTCTTTGGCCGTACTAGGGTGACGACGCTGTCACCCGAAATTACAAGAGCATAAAGGATATCCTACAAATAAAGGTTGAACGATAGCTCTTTGAGCTCAAGAATGAGAAAGGAGACGATGGTGGTTGGAAATTGTAGCATATGGAGGGAGGTTTCACGTATGCAGTAACTACTTACCAATCCTCCGCCATTTTTGGTTGTTGAGACGAGTGCATCGCCAACGCGATTTCTAATGGAAGAATCTAAGCGCAATGACGACAGTGCAGATAATGTGGTTGGGAGTGCAAGGGTTGACTGTAAACGACAAATCAGGGTATGTAGGAATGATTCTGTGCCTGTGGGGGGAGGGTGTGGGAAAGAGGGAAAGTGTCAGTGACAACAACAACAGGAAACTCAGTACACCGTCACCTTCCAGCAGGCGTCGTAGATCAAAGTTGGTCCGTCGTTCGAATATACGACGTAGATGAGAGGCGGTCAAAACGCTGAGGATCTGATAATGGAGATATTCGAGGTGCATACGAGCCTAAAAAGGGACGTTACGAGTGTTGATTGATGGTAAAGTCGTGCGATTTGTTATGATCATCCTTAATTTCACATAAAAAACCACACACCACACTTTCGGGCTCTTTCCATTTGCTGACGGACACATAATACAGTGGTGGTCGTAAAAAAAAGGTGATACGTGTTGAGCCTGTATTGATACATCTTATTTTGTCTGGAGTGGAGGAAGGATGCGGTGATGGGAAGAGCGTGCTGTCTGCAAAGACCGATATTATAGCAGAAGTGATGCCTGTGATAGTTGCGACATCCTCAGTGGCGTCGGGGGGACGGCTATAGGAGTGTATGTAGACGATACATTAGATAGGAGGGTAGCGATGGGAATGAGATTATAACCTTACGAAGACGGGCTTCCCCGCGTCCGTGAAAACAAAATACTGTCTCTGAGGGTACTGTTCCCCTGGGAGGCGGAAAAATCAGCTTGCGAACTTACGAAATGACTTTAAGTGTCATTGCGACCGCCGCACACAAGATCCTCTATGCTCGGAGAGATCCAGCCAATGACGGCAGATACTCCCAGCGGGAAATATTCGACTAATATCCGTTGACCACCACATACCTGCTGAGTACGATATCTCGTTAACATCAGGGGCTGACGATCCTTTCTGTGTTTGACGGAAATTGGACTCTATTCAAACTCGTGGGTCGGGATCACAAAATGCCAGCTTGTATTCAAAGGCGTACTTGTGTCCTTTCGACTTAAAGACCTTCTCAAGCTGTCTCTTAATGCCTTCTTCCTCTCCTCACCATCCGCTTGAGATTCTGCAAAGACACCCTCGGCGTGCTCCTCTGACTCGGCGACATCCGTATCCTCCTCGTCTGGATCTCGGAGGATGACGCCCTCGTGCAGATCTACATTGAATACAGATGAGGCAGCGCTAGAAACTGCCGTCGAAGTGGCGGAAGTTACATGAAAGCGTGGTGGGAGAGCGGATAGTGTAGCTTGAGATATGGTGCGAGATCTCGAAAATCTAGGTTGCGGAGTAGATAAACGAGATGCAGGCTTTGGAGATGGTGTATGAGACCGCGAAGGTGTACGTGGGGGTGTCGACGTCATGTTTAGGCTGCCCTAATTGACAGTGTGGCGTTCGGCTTTTCAATTCCCGACATATTAATTGATTGTACGTATAGTTCGACTCTATACTGATCCTGACTTTGTGGTGCTCTCTACCACACAACGGTTAATTGTACTCGTCCCGAATCGACTGCAGTGTTTCCGGCCCGAAATAGTTACATGACAGAGGTCCGAGCGCTGACTCCGCTGAGCGCAGGTATGTAGGACAACGCAGGTATGGAGCCATCAATGTACAAACAGAGGTACGCTGTTTATGCGATGGTTACCGTCCAGGCAGTCTGCAGTCTGCAGTCGGCTCAAACTATACGCTCAAGGATCCGTCGCATATTGGATGATTTGCTATGATAAAGCTCTAACTTCGCATATCTTCATCTAAGAACACACCCAGAAGACGTTTCAAATAGCATTTCTTGGCCATTAGAGATGGAGAGTCGAGATACGCTGCAGAGTCTAGGACGAACTGTGGCGCATCGATGGCTGTACTTCGCTTGCCGAGACTCTCACGTTACGCAAATATGTGAAATTGCTGGCTTCTTCGCTTGCAGTTTAAGAGGGTCCATGCTGAGCTGCCAGCTTAGTGCACGGACGCCAAAGTAGCCGTGTATTGGCATCTGTCACCTGGCACACTCCAAAGGCGATTTTCCCCTGGCCCTCCTTACTCAAGGTCCAGCTTGACGTTCAACTTAAGATAGTCATGTCGTGGAACGTGGAACATCTTACAGGTACAGCAATGAGGACACTAGTCCCACAGTCCTCCCATCCCCCGAGTTCCAGGGACACAAGTTGTTTAACACTCCACCCGACCACCTCTCCCTCCAAATCCGAACGTGTTGGTCACGGGAAGCACGGGACACTCGTAGCACATCCACACCGAGTCATCACTTCGCTACAATCTGTCGTGCAATCGGACACCAATGTTCATGGGCCCATTAGTCACTCGGTCGCATTATCTTCCCGGAGCCTGATGCGAAACCGACAATGGCATCCGCGAGAGCAGACGCTGGTAGAAAAGATCGTTTTTATTGCGTTTGCCTTCGCAACCATCATATTATTCAATGCCCTCGCGGGTAGAGGATACGTCCCAAGAGACTCTGCTCTGTCTGTGTCGAGGTGGGGAGCACGGAGACCAGACACATTTTCCCTAAAATTGTCGGCGTCGTGGATGCATAGTGGTCTCCTGCCTCGGACGGAACTTGAGGTTCAAGTGACGGCCACGGAGGACAGCGATGGATTGTGCCTCGACGTGGATGCATATTCCCTAGGAATCATACCCAATTGTGGTGACCAATGTCCCCACACTGGGCTTCGCACAAAGCTCGTGCCAGACATTTTACAATTACAGGACAAGTTCATGCTACATCACATATAAACCGACCCTCAGGCACGGAAGGCATTCTGAGTGATGCTCCCTTCTGGGGAAGGCACGACGGTGATGGCGAACGTTAACAATCTTTCGTTCAGGCTTGAACGAATTCGAAGAAGCGATTGATCATCGGAGGGGAGATCTGTACATTTCACCTGGTTCAACTCTGATCGGTTCGGTTCCTATTACTCACATAGTCATATTACTGTACATATAGGCTCGTGGCCCTGTCATTGTTTTATTTATAATACTCACCAAATTCCTTGAAATAGTAATCATTATGGGTAGCAGTCAGATTAACAATCCCTACACGACCTAGGCTTTAGAATGAACCTGTGAACTTCGTAAGTGCCAGTGGCTGGAATTGGCGACATGTGGCGGGGGTGTGTCAACCGCGTGCCTGCCCACCCTCTGATCCGGGCAAAGGTGGACAAATTGTAAATTCGATCTGATCTGGAAAACAGCACTATTCAGTCGAATGATTCCTGGAGGAGTTCCTTCTGAGAGCTTCGGGTTCTGCGATGTAATTAAAAACAATTATCATAGATGCATCTAAGTAAGCATTCTTGAGAGGTTTATTTAAGGATCAGGCTTCTAGGAATTTCCCTAGGTCCTGCTGCGGCCACGAAGTCGACAACCAACAAGAAGAGGCACTTATGTGAAGGACCGAATAAGCACTTGCCGGATTTCCAGAAGCGTGTGCCCTCGAATTTTTGCTGCGTCAGCAGGCATGGCCAAGCGATCTATAGTAATCAAGCTTGAAAACTTTGTTCTCATGTTTGTCCAGGGATAGGGTATCATGCCAATAATAGTTAGTTAGGGTCCAGCCCAGTGAGTCTGAAAATATATGTCCAACAAAGGCAGACCTGGGTGAGAGGAGGCGTTCCATATCAAGAATGCAGAGCCATGGACCAGACCTGGAGGATTGCATACACTTGGACAGAGCCAACCAACAGCTGGAAGCAAGGACAGGAAGGCATGAAGCTATGAAGAAGGGCTCAGGGCCTGACCATGCACCCTGGATGCACAGGCCACGGAGACGCCCAAGGTGGGATGACTAAATCCCTCGCGAATCAGATTGTCTTAATCTCATTGATGGTGACCGCCTCATAGCCACATGTAATACTATAGGGGTGAGCATTTTCATGGCAGGTAATTGCATTCGCCAAAAATGTCACCGTGACAGAGAA
Organism: Gomphus sp. MG54; assembly: GCA_003314385.1. Lineage (NCBI taxonomy): Eukaryota > Fungi > Basidiomycota > Agaricomycetes > Gomphales > Gomphaceae > Gomphus > Gomphus sp. MG54. The sequence continues at coordinate 14,366 of QLPG01011709.1, read as the reverse complement.
CAGTTCGGAGGAGGGGCTGGCCCACTCCTTCAACAGTCAGCTCTCTTGGGGGTGGGAGAATTCAGTCGTGCGAACCTCGACGGCCGGCCGGTGTGTTGTGAGCTCAAACTTGGCGAACTTGGCGAACTTGGCAGAAGAAGAGGAGGGGAAGAAGCTGCGGTATGCTCAAAATCACGGCGAGAAACGGGAGCAGCAAAAAAGCACAAGAAAAATCCATGTTAAAATTCAGGCTCGAGCGCAATACATGTAGTATTATTGGTGTGTCGCCAGCGGGACGCCGAGGGGACGGGCCAGCGCAGAAGGAGTCGCTATATGTGCTGAGATTAGTTGGGGCAGGCTCTGTCTCAGATTGGCGATGCTGGCGAGGGCTGTTGAGGCAGCGGGTCGAGTCCGATGGCTCCGATGGCTCCGATGGTATTTTGAAGGGCAATGCGTGGTACCACCGCAGCCCCACTTTACGTAATCACACTCAGCGCCGCGTATGTGGGATGTACCCGATTAGCTCGATCAAAAAAAACATTAGAGCGAAACTGGGCAAGTTCGCGCGACTGACTGACGGCTAGTTCGGATTCCGCCCTGCCCTTCGTTTGTTTCTGCTTTTTCCTGACCGTTCTTTTGCGTCGTTCACCAACGATGTCTACAATGATCTCCATGGCGAGGTATCATGGCACTGGCGCTGCTGGGAAAGAGCAACCATTTCCTGAAGAGCCGGGCCCGTCGTCGCACCCCCAAGACGTACGCCAGACCAGTGAACTCCCTCAACACCGCTCCTTCCCGTCTAACTCGCCCTTCCAATTTGATTTTCGTATGGAGAGCGAGCCCTCTGATGTCAAGGCGCCCCACTCTCTCGCTCCTAGAAGCAGCGAAGACTGTGCGTGTTTCTATTGCCTCTTTTTTCTGCCTTCCCGAAGCTGATCACTTGGTTCGACACTTAACTTCCCCCAGTTGAGTTTGGCCCGTCTCCTTTCACCCGCGACGCCCCCAATACCAATCCCTATCCTCCCCACCAACCTTACGACCCAACTCCTCTCCAGATACCCTCCCACACCCAGCATTCGGAGCACTCCCCTTCGTCCTATATCCCGTCAGCCGATTCAAACTTACCACGTCCCAGCACATTCTCCTTCCCCCCCTCCTCCGACTCGCGTTCTCTCTCCCCAGGCGAGCACGCCGCCTGGACGGACCACTCTTCGCCTTTATCCCTCGGCCCCCACGACGCCACAAACAGCCCCTCCGACCTCGCGTTCGACACGCACATCTCGCATCTCTCATTCCCCATGAATCTGCACCCGCAGCAACAGTCCTCCCTCCAACTCCTAGCCCCCGCCCGCCCGCGAGATAATACCAGTACCCGCCTCCGCGTCTCAAACGGGCACACCAGCCCAAGCTCAAACTCGAGCGAGAGCAACTCCGAGCTCCCCTCCGTCAAACTCGGGCCCAACGGCCTTGCAGCCGACCAGCCCCCAACTGCCCAAGGCAAAATGCGCACACGGGTCTATGTCGCCTGTCTCCAATGGTCCGTCCGTTATCATGCATATCATGTGCTTTCATTCGTCTAACAAAAAGTTCTCGATGAAATTTTTTTCCCCCCACTAGCCGTTCACGGAAAATTCGCTGCGATGGCGCGAAGCCAAAATGTCAGAAATGCACGCGGCGGGCGAGTGACTGTGATTATGACCCTGCGCCGAAGCGACGGGGCCCAGACAAGAAGCCAGGTGCGCGACAGCGGACAAGCAAAAAGGCGAAAGCGGCAGAAGACGAGGCGCGAACGTTGCAACAGCATCAGGTGGACCACCTGGACAGTCCATCGGCGGTGCACGGAGGAGCCGGCACGAAGCCAGCGGAATCAAGTCTCCCCGGTCCCGGTGGTGGCGTACCCAGGAAACCTCAACAACAAAGCAGAAACCCAAGGCTGCACGTCGCCTCCACGAGCAACGTCACACCCATCCTACTTCCGATTCCGCTCCCGCACTCGCTCCCGCACCTGGCTCCCGTTCCCCTATGCCCTACCGATGCCGAGGATCTCGAGAGTCTCCGCGGTTCCGGGTCTGGGTCAAGCTCCACCGTAACTACGTCAAGCAGCTCTACTGAGGGGGCAGCGGCACCCGCGACGCCGCAGGACCGGGAACTCCCCGCTGTCATGCTGGATCTCACGTCTATGACTGGATTATCAGATTTCGCTCGGGCGGGGGAATCTACCCATCACGCGCACGCGCACGCGCATCCCAATCATCTTTCGCATCATCCTCTGCGTCATCCGCTTCAGCATCATCATCGGCAGCTCGGTGCCAAGCTCGAAACAAGGACCGTGGAACACCTAAATGCGACAATTTCCCACCACTTGGTGCGTGCGTTTCTGTTCTTGTCCTTTCCTTGTCCTTGGTTTTGGTCCGTTCTATTTTTACAATTATATTTATACCGTATTTTTCTTGTTCTTGTCTCATTGAATCGGGCTGACGCACTGGCCTACGTCTACAGCCACCGCCACAGTCACGGGAGCAGGAGCATGGGTCGCATGATGACAGATTGACGTTCAACTTTAACGTCGGAGCCCCTGCGCCTGTGGATGATGTCGCGCAGGTGGGAAGCCTAGATGTAGTAGGAGAACGAACGCACCCGCCACCTCTAACGCATGCACATCTAGGGCATGGGAATGGAAATGGCACATTGTTACCTCCGCTTGAGATGAGTATGGGGTTGGGGTTTCGATACTTTCCGTCGACTGGTGCTCATATTGAGACAGTCGAGGAGGGGGAAGGGGATGAAGAGATGGGGAGGCGCCAACAACATGAACACCAACATCCGCACCCCCAAGAACAGCAGCACCAAGAGCACCAACGGGGAGTGGAGCATAGACGGAGGTGGAGTGGCTTTGAGATGGCCTCGGAGCCGTCGCTGGATTTTAGCAGGAAGACGTGGTGGGATACTTTGCTTGCGGCCTATATGCCGGGGTCGGACCGTACGACTGTGTGAGTATATCCTTTCTCGAACGGGTTGGGCGGGGGACGGGGGGATACTTGATATGGGTGAGGAAGGAGTGGGGTGGAAGGAATAGTTCGACTTTGATTTATCGGTTAACGTACTCTTCTCTTCTTCATGCAGTGCGCGGCAAGTGAATGCGGACCTGCAGTTTTTGTGAGTTGTTGAATGTTTGTAGAGTATTCTACATTGTCTTACCTATGAATATAGGTTCAAGTCTAGCAATTACTTTTTCAGCTTTTTCAATGTTCCGGTGTGTGTCTTGGAAAATAATCCTCTTCGTACCGCGCGGATAGTCTCTCTGACGTTCCTATGCAGCTCTTCTTCAGCATTTTCTGCAACCCCGTTGAACGAGACAAGATGCAGCCGTCGCTCGTCCTCGCGGGTCTCGCCGTGTCGACGTTCTTAAAGTCGAATGAGCTGAATGGGGGGAGTGCGGGGAGGATGCGTGCGGTGTGGCTGAGAGACGCGGCGCAGAGTGCGTTTGAGGCAAGCTTCAATGCGCAGTGGATCGAGCCTACGCTGGGGCAGGCTGCTTGGGTGAGTCGCCGCATTTCGCGTATAGGCTTGTATAACTAATCACTTGCTTACTCTCACGTGCGTTCACGCCGCCAGCTCCTCGCGCTCTTCGAGGTGTGCGCGCACCCGTACCATTCGTCCGAGCGCATTACCTCATCGCTCGTCATGCTCGACTCCATAATCCGCTCGCTCGCCCTCACCTCCATCGATGCATCCACCCCCACGGTATCCCTCTTCCCGCCCCGCGCCGTCCCCTCCATCCCCGTCCCGCCGCCGTCCCGCGTGCGTCGCGACACCGGGGGGTGCTCCTGCCACGCGCTCACGCTCGGTGCGGTCTCGCGGAGCAGCCACGAGCACACGCCGCTGTGGGTGAAGACCCCGGCGTGGGACCCCGCGTGGGGGGTTGCGGAGATTAGGAAGGAGGAGAGTAGGAGGCTGTGCTGGAGTGCGTTGTCGTTGGCCGCGGGACATACCGCGCATGCGGCGGCATTTTCAACGCCTGCGTTGGATTATTATTGCATTCAGCCTGCGAATGTGCGTGGATGTGTGCGTCTTTGGAGCGATGCGGCTGACGTGAATTTTCTTTTTTTTGTTGCAGTACGCTCTGTTGTTCCCCGGGGAGGCACTAGTGCAGTCCTCTGCGTTTCACTCTGGGCATTCTGCGAAAGAGTCGGTGTGGGCGCTCTATTCGCGGGCGATGCTGCTGTGGAACAGTTGCCTGCGGATGCGCGGGGACGACGTGAGCGACAGCGACAAGGCGGCGTTTGCGATGAACGCATGGCTGGAATCGACTGCGATCGAGGAAGCACTCGATGCGCATACGTGCGGGTGTGACCAGGCGTTTATGTTTCAAGGGAGGGAGTTTTTGTTCATGTGCGTGCACCTTTCTCTCTCATTTATGCATGTATCTTACGTGTGCCCCTGGTGACGGCCATATCTTTAGTACGAGAATGTGCATCTCATACGAATTCCGGCGGTTCATCCCGCATCCCGAGTCGTATGTGTCTTTTTTTGCCAAGCCATGTTCCGGCAATTCGGGGTGGCATTTACTGACGGTTCCGCAGGGAGGTTAATGGGCTTTTCCACCGGAAGAAAGCTGAAGCGTGGTGTGCGTATAGTTGATTTTTGTTTCCGGGCATGGCTAATAGCGCGCGTGCGTGTAGTGCTGCACCAAGGGACGGTCGCGAAGAGGATCATGCACGGCTTACACACGGTTACGGGACACAAGCAGAATGTGCTCGCGCAGCGGCCGTTCTTTATATGGTGGTTCATGGGGCAGGTGGCAAGGTGCGCAGACAATGTTGCCAAGTGGACACGGTGCTGACACTCACGCTTGGAAGGGCCCTGACGCTCTGGCAGTGTGATAACTCACTCACGTACGCACTGGAGGTGTGCCAGGCGTTCTTCCCGCCACTCGACTATCTATCGTGTCTCTGGCCGTGCCCTGGTGCGTTTTGTGGCTACATTGGAGACTCCTTACTCACGATGCCTGTAGTGCAACGCTCGCGGTACCTGGTGCTGCACGAGCAGCTCGCACAGGCATGCCGCGCCGCACAACTGCCGCCGCCTGCGCCGCCGAACTTCGACCTCCTCGCGCCAGGGTCGCCTGCCCTAAAAGTTGTCTGAGGTCCATATGCGTTGCTATTTAGTTATTACTTTTGTATTCGCTCTCTGGGCTTGGACTGTATTCATTAGTAGGGAAAATGGGAGCCAAGTTGTATGCTTTGTTTGTGCCGGGCGCCTGCGCGTGTTGTTATTGTTTCCTGGTTTGTTTGGCGAAATTGGAATAAGGTTCAGTTTTCTGCGCGAGATCACGTGATGCGACGCGCGAGGGGTATATATGCGGCCAGGTTGGGGAGTTCATTCTCCATCCGCGTCACCAGCTCCTACATTCAATTCAAGACAACTACCACCACTACCACAACCACCAAATGGCCCGTACCAAGCAGACCGCTCGCAAGTCCACCGGAGGTGCGTGACGTCGCTGTCTGTAGTCTCTCGCTAACAAGTTCTGCAGGCAAAGCCCCGAGAAAACAACTGGCCACCAAGGCTGCGCGTAAGACCGCGCAGACGACCGGTGGTGTCAAGAAGCCCCACAGGTTCCGGCCCGGTGAGTGCATATCCCAGGCCTCTCGTCGTATACTTACTCTCTATGCAGGAACTGTCGCACTCCGTGAAATCAGACGTTACCAAAAGTCGACTGAGCTCCTCATCCGCAAACTGCCCTTCCAGCGCCTCGTCCGTGAGATTGCGCAGGACTTCAAGGTGCGTGTCGTGTTCACTGGTAGTGTTACCTGCTAACGCCTGCGCAGACTGACCTCCGCTTCCAATCGTCCGCTGTCATGGCCCTCCAGGAGGCCTCGGAGGCGTATCTCGTCTCCCTCTTTGAAGACACCAACCTTGCCGCCATCCACGCTAAGCGTGTCACCATCCAGCCGAAAGATCTCGCGTTGGCGAGGCGGTTGAGGGGCGAACGTTCATAATTTTTCCTATTGGTTTTCTGTACTTTAATGTATCTCTTCTCTAAATCTCTTTTCTGTGTAACTTGAGCTTGCAAGTCGTGCCGTATAGCGGAGCTGGAACATAGTTATTCTTGTGCTCACTTATTTACCCATATTGGTGCGCGACACGTCACGGGTTTGTCACGCGTAGATTTTGGCACATTGCGAACGACCATGACTGTCCACAGAAAAATAACGCCCTCGCCCGTTTCCGTATGTCCAATTGGATCACCGACGGCCAGTCATATCTCTAGCGGTTGGTCGTCTGTTTCCGCTTAGTCAAAGCCGCAGTGCATCGCGGTTCTCAAGTAGCATTGTGGCAACGATTGGGAGTGAGCACCGCAAGTACATACATAGCGAGCAGTCGACCGTATCGGCTTTACGTTCATAGCCGGGAACCGAGGGTATCACCATTGCAAATCTTATGCCCTGGGGCAAGTTGCCGACCAAGTTTTCATTCTCCCTCAGGTTGGATATGGATTGTCAAATCCCCAATGCAAACTGCCTTTTAGATGAATCGTTACACTTGACGCTGCAGGCAGATTGGCGGACGCCACTCGCAGGGCTGAGTTTGCATGTTCCATCGTGGCATCGGCTATAAGGGCATACTAATTGCAAGTCATCCCCGTCTGCCGTGGCCTCTCCAACACTGCACGATTGGCATACGTCGTATATACCTGTTCCGTAGCGCAGGAAAATACTCTCAAGGGCGTGGGAATGTTTCCGAGTGACGTTTTAAGAATCTCCGACCAGTCAGAATTGAGTTTGCTCTTAAACCAACCACATCGTAGCCCTTCTGGTCTGCTTCATGCCACCCCCTCGCCTTCTTATCAACAGCCCCTACATGGGCTCCTTCCTCTCTCAACCTCCTCCCACTGTCTTGAAACGTCCCCGCGCCGCCTCTGCCCCTTGCGAGAACGAGGAGGCGCGACACAGAAAGAGATCCAGGGCCGATTCAGCACTGACCCTCATGAACGAGAATATCATCGAAGACGTTGCCGACGAGGAGGCTACAGATAGCAACACACCTACAGCGGCGTCGAAAGGCAAGCAGAAAGAGTCTCAGTCATGCGACACCCATACGGTACTTGGTGGCGAAATCACTGCTGCGGTGATAGAGGAGCTGGCCCAGGTTACCACTACCCTTCCCCCCTTTTGTCTCAATATGCTCACCTATCTCTCTTCTCAAGGAGCTGAAATGTGGATGCTGCACGGAGCTATGCTACAACGTGCGTGTCATGAATCCATCCTTCCGGCTGCATTCTGATGTCCTTGATCTATCGCTTAGCCCGTTATAGTAAACCCATGCCAACACTATTTCTGTGGAAGGTATGTTTCACATCTCTCTGCTCGACGTATCGGTTTAATTATTATTCACCACTAGCTGCTGCATCCTCTGGGTTCGTGTGCGTATCGCTCTCTATATGCCATCCATACGCCACCCACATATTGACTTGTGTGTCTTTGTCACAGAATGGTGGCACAAACTGTCCGGCCTGTCGCGGTGTTTCCACCTCCGTGACGCCATCAAGGGTCCTCCAGTCCATGATAGACCTCCTCCTGCGCTCAGACCCTTCCAAAGGCAGAACTGTAAACGAACGTGCCCAAGCCGATCAAGTCTATAAAATGGGGACCACTCTCCGTGTAAGTCTCTCCAGCGGCTCATCCCCCCCTTCCTCACTCACCCCGTATGTCCACCTCCTTCCTTCCGGACTCGCACAGCTCCCGACACCCCGCCCCGTTTCTCCCGAACCCAACCTCGAGCCACCCAACGACAACTTTGCCCGTCCCTGCCCTACCTGTCTCGCCGGAAACCCCTACGGCTGGCGTTGCCCGATCCCCATCCAAGACCCCACCAGCGACCCAGAAAATGCATTCGACCTCGATGATGGTACGCCCCCAGGCCACGCCTTCTGCGGGAACTGCGATCAGCTGCATAATCTGCAAGCACCGACGTCGACGAAATGCGATTTTTGCCAGGTCTCTTTTTGCGGGGTGGGGATACAGGGGAGATGTTGTGCGTTGAGTTTGTTGGCGCAGCAGCCCCATGCCATGGCAGAATTGCCAGATATTATACTGAGTGGGCCGATTTATGATAGCTTTAATGGGAATTTTGTGGAGGTACGTAGGATTGGACCCAACAGTTGCCGATACTCACCCATTGATGCGTCACAGGTCGACATACTCGTTGATTACCTTAGAGCCAACGATATCACTCTCCGTGCGGTCTATAAGGAGGTATGCTCGCTCATTCACACTTCTTGCATAACACTGCTCACTTTGCAACCCTAGATCGTAGCACACACCCTCCAACAGCCCAACAGCTTCATGGCCCTTATCGACAGCGGCATCTTCGATGACCTGCATGGCGTCTCCGGGGGTGATGACCCGGATCCCGCCGCGCCTCGGCGGAGGATCTGCCGGCTCTGCGCAGCGCAGGTCCTGATTTACGGAATGAGGGAGTGGTGGGTGCGGGAGAGAAGACACGGGAATCTTCCCGAGGAGGTGGTGAAGAGGAAGGATTGTGAGGGAGGAGCTGGGTGTGAGAGGCAGAGTGATCCGAGTGAGTTTTCTATCTCCCTGTAGAGGTTGTCTGTCATAATCATTGTGGATGCTGACCTTGACATTTTTTTGATTAAAGTACATAGTAAAGAATGTGAGTGGCCCTCTCATCGAGACCTATCTGAGTACTTATACTTACCCTTCCGCAGTTAACCATATCATAGCGGCCCCGACCTTATTGTCCGCAACTCCGGTAACGGCAGGAGCTGACCATGACTACCAGCTCTCACCGGCTTCTCCGCCTCCGAATGGATCGTTGAGCGCCAACGCCTCGCCTCTACATACTCTTCATCATGGGACATCATCATCATCTACCTCTGCATCAGCCTCTGCCTCCACAGCAATCGCCTCAACATCAGCACCAGCAGCAACGTCATCAGCTGTTTCCGCCTCAGCACAGGGATTAGCAGCGTCATCTTCCACATCCACTGGACCATCAGTGTCAACATCAGCCGCTTCATCCTCTCACCATGCCGCGTTTTTCTTTGCATCCACCGAGGATGACGTCGATATGGAACCGCCGACGCCTGAGCCATTAACCCCAACGGAACCGTTCGTGGGGCAGGAACGAGGGCATGGTGAGGTTGAGTCTTCGTACATGCCGTTTGTAGCAGCAGTTCCAGTGCAAGGACAAGACGCAGGTTCTTCATCGTTCATCCCAGAGGCGAATTCGTCGCGTGAAAATTCAGGCCAAGATGAAACGGACCCAAGAACCAGTGTTTCTGGTGTTGCCCATGAGAGTCGATGGACAAGGACTGGCAATGAAACTCGATGGCCTACGGAAGCCAATGACAACCGATGGTCTGTGACTGAAAATCGATGGTCGGTGGCTCCCAACGCGAACGATAGCCGATGGTCTGGGGTTCCCAGTGCCAATGATAGCCGATGGTCTGGGGCTGCCAATGCCGACGTCAATCACACATGGCCCCACGCTGCAGAGGATAACCGTTTGCCCGATGCGTGGGGAGGCAATGTCAACCGTTGGCATTCGTGGGGAGGATATTCGACCGGTGTGGGGGTGAATGGGCATGTGAATGGGGGGGGCGTTCGTGTGGACATGAACGATCAAAGAAAACGAGCTGGAGAAGGGCTGGGCGGAGAGATAGATGCGAATGTGACTACAAATGTGAGCGCTCATGCGAGTGGGGGAAGCTCGGGTGGGTATCATGTGGATCATGTGGATGAAGGAGTTCGAGCACGAGGTGTGGTGGATGGCCATGTTCAGGTGCATGGCGTCGTAGATGGCTATGATCAACCCTACGAGAACGAGAATGGACATGCTCACGTCCCTCCGACAAATTATATCCAACCCTATGCCGCCTCTCACTATCGCCCACACGAGTCTGGGAGCAATCATGTCGAAGTCCAATCACAAGACCCCTCTTACTATCAACCCGTAGATCCCGCAAACAATCACATTGAAGCGCAAGTTCAAGCCCCTTCTTACTATCAACCACAAGACTGCGCGAACAATCTCGTTCAACCTCAAATAACCCCTCACGACCAAGCCCAAATTGAAGGATCCTCTCGCAGTCGAGTCTACCCACAACCAGACGCGTATATTTCCCATCCGGATAGTCCGCACACACTTATACATGCACATTCGCGCGCACGCTTTAATAGTGGAGCATCCTTCGAACATCATCATGGGGAGTCCTTTGAACATGGGGCGTCTTTTGATCATCATCATAGAGAGTCATTCGGTCATCATGGGGAGTCGTTTGATGGTACCGAGTCGTTCGATAGTGGAGAGTCATATGAACATCATGCAGAGCCGTACGAACATCCTGGAGAGTCGTACGAACATCCTAGAGAGTCGTACGAGCATCCTAGAGAGTCGTACGAACATCCTGGAGAGTCGTACGAACATCCTGGAGAGCCGTATGAGCATCCTGGAGGAGAGTCGTATGCACACCATGGAGAGTCGTTCGACCATCGAGAGTCGTATGAACATCACGGGGAAAACGGAGAAGCGTCACCAACTGCATCGGGTGCGGCCGGGATGATGCCGATGCCGCTGCTGTACGCACGCCATGGTGTACCTGTTTCGAATGGGATGGCGGTGAGTGAGGGGGTGGGACGTTCGTGATCGTCGTCGTCGTCGTCGTCGTAAAGACTAGCAGAAACAGGGAACAGGGACGGACAAGGAGACGCGGGCATTGGTAGGGACATTGCCGTCTTCCTTTATCTTTCTCTTCGCCGTCGTTTCCCGAGAAGCGTCTTTCGCAATCAGCAATTCCCCAAACTCAGGGAGATAACGCGGTTATTGGCTTTTCTTCTTCTTCTTCCAAGTTTTGTTATCCATATATGACCTATGCACCATTCGCGCTTGCACTTTCTAAACCTTATGCTCTTCTAATCATGCCAAACTCCTCCGTATGTTTTTCTCTCTGTTTTTTTCTTCTTCTTTTTTTCTCTCTCTTTCTTTTCTCTTTCTTTTCTTTTCTTTTCTTTTCTTTCGGTTTTCGGTTTTCGGCTTTCTTCCGAATATGTTACAGTAGGAAGTAGAAATTTTATAACTAAGAGAATGAGAATTCTGATCAATGAGAGTTTGAGATGTGTTTGAAAGATTGGTTTGTGGCGGTGCGCGGAGTGATGCAAATGATGATTATGAATGAGAGTTTTTGGTGAGTATCATAGGCAGACATGGAAAGATTTTCTTATTTAGACAATCTTGTAGAGTGTTTATTTTTTATATATAGGATTCTATCCCCAGAGATTTGTGAAAAAAATTGCAAGTTTCCTTACAGATTTCCTTGGACTATTTTAAGTAAAAATTAGGTTTCTTAAAATTGTATTAGACAAGATAACCTTCTTCAAACAATTAACCGCTTGCCCTGAATGCTGTGCCTTTGGATTCAATGAGAATGTATGTCATGCACTTATCTGTCATACTCCCATTGCATTTTTATGCTATTTCATTCAGATTCTCCACAAGATCATTACAGTTTATGGATGCATATCAGAAAGGCCTCACAGGTAGTGAAGCAGCTTGGGCCAGTTGGAAATACCGAGGTCACCGTACCTTGCCAGATACTATTCTAGCTGAGTTGGGCAAGGCTCATATTGTGTAGTGTAGCACAATCATTTTTTCCAAAAAAATTGGCATCTTCTGTAAGTA
>QLPG01011708.1:0-12743 GCA_003314385.1 Gomphus sp. MG54 | reverse complement strand
TGTATATAGTCTCCCAGTCAACTAGACTGTTTGCTAGTACGAATATCAACTTAGTCCACTACCTAGTTTCCAATTCATTCCGGTAAACTTCTGTCTCCTCTCCGAAATTAGGGACAGACAATCGAGGAGGGTGCAACACATGAGTTGAAGCCAAGTCCCTTCGACCTCGAACACTACAGCAACCAGATTGAACCAATCCGTGACCGACCCTAAGCTCCTGGCACTTCCGTCCCCGCCCATAGTCCATCCGACTTCCGTCTCTGGTCCTCGGCCCCGTTATGGACCTTCGCACTGACCCGGACTGCCCTTTCAGAAGTACTAGCTAAGCACCTGACATGCGGACTTAACACAGTTTTACCTACATATATACATGAGCTGGCCCCCTAATGCTAACTTAAATGGGGAACTGAATTGCCAGTCTCTCCCACGGAGCTGGTGTCATGTGTTGTCTCAAAGCAGAACCAAATTAAAGCCACTGTGCAATTAACATACAATGAGAAATAATCAAAACTCACAAACTCTTGTAGATAAAAATACAGAAAAAATCTGGAAAATTATAAAATGTAAAAGTGCAAAGGTTGATGTCAAAATTTCTAGAAAAATAGGATATATTGTAATTGACCTTCTCAGGGGTAGAATACATATATGCACCCCACATATGGGATAGGTGGAAAATATAAGGGTGATCGTATGGCTGAAACAGGCATATGCTAAAATGCCTAATAAGGAATAGGGAACTCAGTGGTGAGATCCTAATAAGTCTGGAGTAAGTAGCTGGATATATTTCTAGTTATGTGTACAGTATCTGAAGTCTAGAGTAAGTAGCTAAAGAACTACTCAACTCTAGACTCTACTATCTATAAGCTACAGTACACACAGTGCTAAAGTATTCTACTCAGTGTATCTGCAGTACTGGTGAGTCATGTTGTTTAATATAATTTGACCAGCATAGATTGCCATATCACATTAGTCATACTTTCCTTTATAATATCTCTATCTGTTTGCAGTGAGCTACCACCTTTGCTCAAGCCAAACAGTTTATTTTTTGATCTTTGTTCAGTGCCATTGAGATTTCAATAGCCTCCTAATGCTCTCTCTTGCCTATTGAATATAGACAACATTTATAATGCAAAGGTCTCAGAGAAATTACATAAACCTTAAGTAAAATAAATCTCTATGTATCAGAGAACCATGGTTTATTCCTTGTTTCTTGCTTTTTCTCCTTGCTTTCTTCTATTTCCATTATCCTTTTACTGCTTATGCTACCTCTTTCTGTTTCTATTACCCTCTAATTAATGTCTTTTGCTGCTCCCTCCCCTCCTCCTTGTTTTCCCTTCCTTTGTGACATGTTTCCTGTGTCACTGTCACAGTAGCTATATAGTCACTGCTTAGGTAAGGAAGTCCTTAGTTCTTTCTCTTCTGGGATCTCCCTTACTGTTAAATTAATGTTGCAACTATATCAAGAGCGAATCTCAGCTCTGGTTAACAAGCTGATATATTTAATGTACCCATATCAAGAGCGACTAGGTACAGCTTGTCAGATAGTAATAAAATGCATCTAAGGATTACTCACATCTCAGCTCTGGTCAAGAAGCTGAGATGCTCGCATACATGTCATGACTAAGACATCCTAAAAGGAACAAAATGGAATGGGGTGTTGCTTGTTATCCTCAACACTCCCCCTCAAGCGATGCCAGGTATGTTAGGTAGTGAGACCGTTTAGCCAGATGCAAGCCCCAGTTTGGCAGCAAGCTCGTTGAACCTCAGTCTTGTAAGTGGTTTGGTAAATATATTGGCTATGTTTTCCGCAGTAGGGACATACTCCACAACAACCTTCCCATTAGCTACTCACTCCCAAATATAATGATACCTTATCTCAATATGTTTCATCTGCGTGTGAAACATGTTGTCTTTCAAAATAGTGATTGTGCCCTGGTTGTCGCATTTGATAATGACTGGTAACTGTTCTAATCCACGTATCTTGCCTAGGAAGTTGTGTAGCCATACCACCTCTTTTGCCCCATGCATAAGGGCAATGTATTTGGCTGCTGTGCTAGAGAGCACAATGAGATTATCTTTCTTGTAACTCCAGGATACAGCTCCCACCCCCATATGGAAAGAAAAGCCAGAAATTGAGTGTCAGTGTGCTTGACTAGCCCAGTCAGCATTGCAGTAGGCCTTGACATTCTCGAGGTCAGGGGTAAGCCAGGTGTCTCTAGTAGTGTTTAGATACACTATCACACATTTGAGTGCTTTCCAGTAAATGAGTGCTGGGTTTTGGATGAATTGCACAAGCATTCCTACAGAAAATGCAACATCATGGTGTGAGATCATGGCAGGCCAAAGTACACTACCAATGGCCTCTGTATATGGTACATTCTGCATGCATATGGTATGTTGTACAGACTGAGATGCCTGTTCTTTACTCAGGACAATGCCTGGCTCCATTGGGGTCAAGACCGGATTTGCATCAGCTAGGTAAAAATTTCTCACCATCGACTGTAAGTACATGCTTCGGTTAATGAAAATCATGTGTGCCTTGTGATTGTGCTTGGTCTCAAACCCCAAATACCAATGGGCTTCTCCCATATCTGAAATTCCCCAATAATGTGCTAGGTTCTTTTTCAACTTGGAAATCTGTGCGAGTGAGTTGGAAGTAAGAAGCATGTCATCCGTAGCTACGGCGACAATCATTTGTTCTATTTTGGCATTGAGTTTGAATATAGAATGATCCAGCTTTGAGCATCAGAATCCCAGTTCTTGAGTGAAGATCCTGGTTAACTCTTGGTGCCAACCCCTTCCAGCCTGCTTAAGAGCATACAATCCCTTTAGAAGTCTACATACCTTCCCTTCCTGCCCAGGGTTCGCTGCTCCTCAAGGAATAGTCATGTAACTGTTTCCTTAAGTGGGGCATTGAGATAGGCACTCTTTATATCAACTTGATGAATCTTACAATCAAGCAAGGCAGCATTTGTGAGTATGACTCTGACATACGGGAGTTTGGCAGCTGCCAAGAATGTTTCAGTGTAATTGACTCCTTTGACCTGCTTGTGTCTACCTATGATGATATGCACTCGGAACGCTTCTATTTTACCTATTGGACCACATTTTTCTTTCAAGACCTCAGTACAAGGGATTGGGGTTGTTAAAGTATAGAGACTGAAATACTATCTCAGTCTCTTGGAAAAGAGCTCATATTAGAAGTATTTAGCTACCTGAAATACTATCTAAAAGAATGGTCAACAACTGTATGAAATATGAGAATAAACTTGAACTCATACCTCAGTCTCTTGGAAAAGAGCTGAGGTCACAGAGTCACACAACTGTGAAATACAATGGCAAATTCAAACTCCTATCAAAGGCAGATATCAGAGATAATAATGAATAGAACCCATACCCTTTCTCCAATACCATCAGGTCCTGGTTATCATGAATAAGGAGAAGAGATGTTTGGGCTAAATATCAAATCCTTAACAGGGGTCTGCCCTTTTGGTAAGTCTTCAATAATCCAAGTGCCAAGTTTTTCCAGCTGATCTATTTCATACTCAAGTGCTTTTTGCCAGTGGTTGTGGTTGAGGCTGCAGAGAGCATTGTCGAGGGAATGAGGCATTGAAGAGTCAGATGCCATTAGGGCATATTCAATGTAAGAGTTTTCAACTGGGTTAGTCAATTGTTCATCAGCATCTACTATTGCAGCTGTCAGTCCTTTTTTCATAAGCTGGTAAGCTCCCTTAGGTTTCCTAGGATGGCATGCAAGACCAGGTTCTATTTGATCGGCATCATCATCGGCCATGTCTGGTTCCGGTTTATCGGATGGTGGTTCAAGGAGTAGGTCATGGTGATCAGATGAAGGAATTGGTGGTTCAGAAGGTAGGTCACTGGATTGTGAATGGCGATGAGTTTGTATGTGCTGAATGACTTTATCAGTCTCCCCCTCATTTAGAGCATTACCTGGAACAAGTCCAGTTGATTTACTGTAAGAGACATCATTTTCATTGAAAACAACATTATGTTCAACTGAAATTGAGCGTTTGGTAGGCCAGTAAATTCTGTAGCCTTTGGATTCTTGATCATATCCAACAAAATTTCCTAGTTGAGCATGTGCATCTAACTTCCCAGCATCAAGTTGTTTGACATATGCAGCCACACTGAACTCTTGAATACTAGCTAAATGGTTTTTTTTGCATATCTAGCCTCAATATGGGGTTTTTCCATCTAGTGAGTGTGTTGGTGTATGGTTTTGTAACCATGCTGAAGCTTCAAAGCTTCCTCCCATAAGAATCTTGGCAAACCTGATACAAGTAGTAGTGCACATGCTTGTTCAGTGCATGTTCGCATTCCTCATTCAGCGGTGCTGTTCTGAGGTGGAGAGTCATGAACTGTAAGCTTGCATATAGTACCTCGACGGTCCTGGTGGTCAGTGAGTTCTTTTGACAGGAATTCACCACCTCAATTGCTCCTGCATACTTTGATGCAGTTACCGGTCTGGGTTTCAATATAGGCTTCATCTAGTGAGTATGAATGAGACATTTCACTTTTTTTTTTCTGGAAATAAATCCTGGTTTCTTGAGTTGCATCATTGATGCACACTGCAACATAGGAGTTTCCACTGAGACTTTGGACCAACACTGGCCCCCAGAGGTTCTAGTGTATGTGTTCACCATATTTGGTAGCATGAGTGAGTGACCGCTTTGGGAACAGCAATCACGTTGCTTTGGCCTTAGTGCAAGCCTCACAAAATTTGGCTTTATACTTGGGATCAAGTTCAATGCCAGTTATTTAGCCAGATGAGATGGCATGCTTGACTGCTGCATGAGACATATGGCCAAGCTTTTGGTGTGCCTGTTATAGCCCATGCCTTCAACAACCCACACTAACCCCCACAACCACCCTCCCCTATTCCGAGACCTTTCCGACCAAAAGGATGAAGGATTGTTTTCCATGATCCCCGTCCCCGACAAGTCCAACCGAGAATCCGCGTTCCTGCTCCCATTCCCGTCATGACCAAGACACCATCCCCGAGTCCATCTCCGACTGAAGACTCAATACTTTGATAACCGACGTGCAGGACCATCGCGTACCTCACTCCCTTGTTTTCTCTTTTATATTGACCCCTTATACTCCCTTTTTCCTTGTTTTATGACTGGCAAAGATAGTACAAGGATAGTCACATGTATATAGTCTCCCAGTCGACTAGACTGTTCGCTAGTACGAATATCAACTTAGTCCACCTAGTTTCCAATTCACTCTGGTAAACTTCCGTCTCCTCTCCGAAATTAGGGACAGACGATCGACGAGGGTGCAACACATAAGTTGAAGCCAAGTCCCTTCAACCTCGAACACTACAGCAACCGGATTGAACCAATCCATGACCGACCCTAAGCTCCTGGCGCTTCCGCCCCCGCCCATAGTCCGTCCAACCTCTGTCTCCGGTCCTCGGCCCTGTTACGGACCTTTGCACCATCCTGGACTGTCCTTTCGGAAGTACTAGCTAAGCGCCTGACATGCAGACTTAACAGTGCCTCTGTTAAGGACATTTTGACTGATGCAATATTTGCATAGTTGACCGGTTTTGGTGAGTCAGTAGGGGCCAATCTGTAGAGTCCATCAGATTTGGGGATCGTTGCCATGAAGTTTCCAGATGGGTTTTTTATCATGCACAATCCATTTTGGAAAGTTACTGTACATTGAGCTTGATCTAACTTAGCAATAGAAATCAGTGTAAAGCCATCTCAGGTGCATGAACAGTATCCTTGAGAAGCACTTGTGTTTTCTTCATTCCATTAGGAAGCTCTATGTGCACATCGCCTATTCCTAAAGCTTTAAGCATATGGCCATTGGCAGCAACAATGTGATAGGCCAGTAGTTTAAGAACTTTGTCTGGTCAGGGCAGTAGTGGCTGCTTGCACCACTATCAATACACACTCCAAGTCTTGTTTGTGGTAGTTGTAAGGTGTCTGTATGTTATAGCCCATGCCCTCAAACAAACCAACACTAACCCCCACAACCACCCGCTTCCGTTCTAAGACCTTTCCGACCGAAAGAACGAAAGACTGCTTCCCGAGGATCCCGTTCCCATCACGTCCATCCGAGACACCGTTTCCGTGTCCGACTAAGACACCGTTCCCGAGTCCGCTCCCGACCGAGGACTCAATACTTTGATAACCGAAGCGCAAGACTACCGCGTACCTCACTTCCTTGTTCTCTTTTTATATTAACCCCTTGTACTACCCTTCTCCTTGTTTTATGACCGGCTAAAGTTAGTACAAAGAGTGTTACATGTATATAGTCTCACAGTCGACTGGACTGTTCGCTAGTACGAATATCGATTTAGTCTCCCACCAGTTTCCGATTCATTTCCGGTAAACTCCCGCCTCCTTTCCGAAATTAGGGACAGACGATCGAGGAGGGCGCAACACATAAGTTGAAGCCAAGTCCCTTCGACTTCGAACACCTCAGTGACCGGATTGATCTATTCCGTGACCTACCCTAAACTCCCAGCGCCTCCGTCTCCGTCCGTAGTCCGTCCGATCCCGATCCCGGTCTTCGGCCCCGTTACGGACCTTCGCACTGACCTGGAAAACCCCTTCGGAAGTACTAGCTAAGCGCCTGACACGCGGACTTAACACTGTAACAGCTGATAGATTGGATGTGCAGGTAAAAGCAAATAAGTCATCATTGGTTTGCTTTGTATCAACAGCGGCTGCCACATCTTGGGTTTTGTCCACCTTTTTCAACTTCTTTTGCCTAGGACCTTGTCCTTCTTTACCACCACCTTTGGACCAGCAGTTGGCTTTAAGGTGACCTTGCCGGTTACAATTATCACAATGGTGGTCAGGATTTGACTTGGGAATTGACTTCGTTTTCAATACTGATTTCTTTTCTTGCTTGTTATGAGCCATAAGCACTGATTCAGCTGCTTTTGAGTGCTCATGATCAATGGCACGGTGCTGGGCTTCTTCAGTGAAGAAAGATATGAGGTCAGTTGGTGACATTTGTGCTTTTGTAGCTGTACCTTGAGTCATGCCTAGTCATTCTGCAGCGGTAATGGTTTAAATGTTGGGTCATGATTTTATTCCCCTGCATTTGTGTTTTGCACTTGCATCTTTATCTCTCTTTTGCGCTTTTCTCTTTTACATTTGCCTTCTCTGGTGCTGTTATATCCGAGATATAACCCCGACATCTCAGACATCCAATATCAGGTGCTACAAAGAACCATCCTCCGAATCAAGTCCAAGACTGTTTCTTCACCTCCAAGTCCGAATAGTATCGATACCCTCAGACCTCGGACATCCTTCCTTTCTCGTCAAACAATAGTCTTGTTGTCTTATTGTAACACCAGATGTATATTCTCTTGTTTCCCATTTTCGTTCGTCTTGTTGTTCTCTTGACTATTCCCAATTAGTTACAATAAGGACTGCATGTATAAATACCTCTAGACTTCTGTACTATACCTTAGTTCGAATATCGACTTGTATCCCCACTCACTCTTGAACTCCAAAAACTTATCTTCTCCCAACCTCCAAAATAAAGGACTGATGATCGAGGAGGGTGCAACATTAAAGTTGAAGCCAAGTCCTTACGACTCCGAACACACGACTCAGACTGACTTACGTCAGCTCAGACCTGACATGAACTTGGACTCTAACAGGTGCTTAAAATAAGCGCCAATAACAATGCACTATTGCACACCTTTGGGTCTTGTCTTTAGCATCCATATTGACAAGCCCCAAAGGTTAGTAGTTACTCTGTTATATTCTTGTCTTTAGCATCCATATTGACAAGCCCCAAAGGCCATTGTTGCTCTCTGTGTGTGACAGTGAAGAGTCTCTAGACCTTCCCTGCCAACATTGAATAGATGACCAATAAGAAGGGTGTAAAGATGACATGATGATCTAAGAAAGATGTATATCAGTGAATGTGGATCCCATTAGGATGATGTTGTCATGGTGTTTCATCATAAGTTTGAAGTGTTACTTCAAATCATTGAAATGATTTTGTGGGTCATTTGACTCAGCGAGTCGCATGTTAGTGAGCTGATCTTCAGCATCAATGAGGTATAATGTGCTCTTGGTAGTAGCATCATTTTTAACCTTCTCCTACATCTCCTTCACAGTTGTTAGGTTCTTGATTACAGATCCAATGTGTAAGGAGGTCGTAGACAGAATCACATGTTGAGCCAAGCTTTTGCATTTGTCATATTCAATGATACACATCTCGTGGGCTTCTATTTGATTGTCCAAAGCAGGTGTCTTTGCATCTGATAATACATGAATGCTGTTGACTACCACATACAGTTTTGGCACAGTGGCCTTTCCTTCAACATGTATCCAAAGACCTTTTGCACCCATGGCTCTCCGAATGCAAGGCTTGTGATCAGTCCAGTTGCTTCCATTGTTGTGGAGCTTTGGTACTGATAGGGATGCAGAGTCAGATAAGGATAACATTGTAAGGTTTGAAATTATTGAATTGATATCAAAGTTGGCAGGGGACCATAACCTGTTAAATTAATGTTGCAACTATATCAAGAGCAAATCTCAGCTCTGGTCAAGAAGCTGATATATATAATGTACCTATATCAAGAGCGACGAGGTACAGCTTGTCAGATAGTGATAACACACATCTAAGAATTACTCACATCTCAGCTCTGGTCAAGAAGCTGAGATGCTCGCATACATGTCATGACTAAGACATCCTAAAAGGAACAAAATGGAATGGGGTGTCGCTCATTATCCTCAACACTTACCAGGTAAGCAGTGCCCATGTATCTTACCAGTTAGTTCTTATATGCTCACTTCTGGACCTCCCTTACCAATTGTCTGATTAGCTCTATAGGTAGGCTTGGGGTTAGCATCCCTAGGTCAGGCCCTGGGTAGGAAGGCAGGGCCTGCATTTGCCAGTTCACTTCAGGGTTGTGATCATGGAGCCAAGGGGTATTTGCACTTCACTGGAACTGTTGTTCCCCAAGGCACCATACAGGGCCATCATATTACCCAAGGGCTGGGTGGAGTCCTGCTGTTTAGCCTCCTAGCAGATGCCGAGATCAGTACAAGCAAAGGTTGCCCTTACAGCCTGTGAGTATTATTACTTTCTTTTTCAGTTTTTTTACTGATTTTTTAACAACCCAAAGTTCCTGCCAAGGAGCTGGGGTATAGTTATGAGATAAATCACTGAAGGAGGGAGTTCATTGCCATCTGAAACCATTGCTCTATCCATAGGACCTATGGGGCAGAGGAATGGTTTCAGATGACTATGATCTCCCTCCTCCAGTGAATTATTGTGTAAGCTACACCTTGAGAAAACTAAATTCTGAATCTGTTGTCAGCATTTATCTTCAGGCTCCAACACCATTGAGGGAGATCATCGCCGTCTGAAACGAGTCCTCTATCCATAGAACCTATGGGGCAGAGGAATGGTTTCAGATGACTATGATCTCCCTCCTCCAGTGAGTTATTGTGTAAGCTACACCTTGAGAAAGATGGTAAACTAAATTCTGAATCTGTTGTCAGCATTTATTTTCAGGCTCCAACACCATTGAGGGAGATCATCGCCATCTGAAATGGGTCCTCTATCCATAGAACCTATGGGGCAGAGGAATCATTTCATATGGCTATGATCTCCCTCCTCCAGTGAATTATTGTGTAAGCTACACCTTGAGAAAGATGGTAAACTAAATTCTGAATCTGTTGTCAGCATTTATTTTCAGGCTCCAACACCTTTGAGGGAGATCATCGCCGTCTGAAATGGGTCCTCTATCCATAGAACCTATGGGGCAGAGGAATCGTTTCAGATGACTATGATCTCCCTCCTCCAGTCAGTTATTGTGTAAGCTACACCTTGAGAAAGATGGTAAACTAAATTCTGAATCTGTTGTCAGCATTTATTTTCAGGCTCAAAACCATTGAGGGAGACACCTCACCGATGAGCACGACCTGTGCAGCAGTTGAGGGTAAAGGTAAAAAGAGATTGAGCAAGTGAGTGAGAATGCATGCAACGACTGGTGTAGTAGTCAAGCTTGTGGAATAAAGAGAGGGAATAATTCAGTCAATTGCAGAAGTAGAAAGGGTCTCCTCCATTGGTAATTCACGTTGGTATATCTCTGTTAGATTACTCTACTACATACCCAAGTCCTGAAGGGGTTCTTGTTTTAACCCATTCATGTACCCTATGTTTGCCATGGGGATGCTGGGTATCATGGTCAACTCCCCCCTTAGCGCCAACTTCGGCCATTCAATGACCTATCTGTCAGACTCTTCAACCAAATAACCAAACACTGAAGTAGTATGATGTTAGGAGGATTCATGTACCGCAGGTAGAACACAGGTACACCGGGTTCATCAGTCAACTCCCACCTTAACGCTGACTTCGAACATTCTGACCAGCGACCTGTCTGTCCGAGTCCTCTGCCAAGTACAATTGAAGGATAACATCAGGAGGATTCATATACCTGAGGGTGGCTGCCGGGAACACCGGGTTCATAAGTCAACTTTCACCTTAATGTGACTTCGAACATTTAAACCAGCAACCTATCTGTTACACTCCTCCAGCATATACCCAAGCACTGATGCAGTTTGGCATTGGAATTAGTTCATGTACCCTGGGTTGACCATGGGGAACACCAGGTTCAATAGTAAGCTCGCACCTTGATGACAGCTTCCAGCACCCCAACCTATATCCTTTACATTAGACTTCTCTACCACTCTACCATAACCCCAAGGACTGTGGTGCTATAGCCCTAGGATCCATCCATGTTACCCATCGGTAATGCAGGACTCCAGGGTAGCTCCTTCCGGCAGCGACAATTTCAAGTGTTCTGACTTTCAACGGCTGTGCCTTCCTATCCTCTTACTATTCAGGAAAATTTGTCGTTTAGTACCAGGACACTCTTGGGATATGTCCTTTTCCCTTGCACACCAATGCCGAGGACCAGACCTCCAGCAGGGAGGAGCAAGAATGGCTCCCTTGTTTTGGCTAGACTAGGCAGATCAACAGAGTTTGCACTGAAGCAGGGAGTAAATTGATGGGTGAGTTAATACTATCCACATATGCTTCCAAATACTTATAAAAATGCAATGGGAAGACAGCCTTTGATCATCCATGGCAGGCATCTGGGCGAGATAGTTAATGTAAAAATGGATCCCTTCATCGGCTTGCGTTAGATAGCCTCCCAATGACTTCCACTTCTCCAGGGATGACTTCCACATATGGCTGTGTGTTGGAACCAAACCTGACACATAGATGGAACACCCTTTCACATGGTAAAATCTTGCCCCAAATGCTCTGGATTATAGTAACCTCACAATATAGGTGCCCCATTACATCAGGAGAATCTCCTCCATCAGACGTGAACACCACCAAACATTCTCGTTCAAAGTCATACAGATCCAATATCAGGGGAGAGTAACAACCGGCAGGAAGTATATTCACCAGCGTTGTCATTATACAGATCAGTCTGCATGACTGGAGATGAGTGTGCAGACATTGCAGAAAGTAGGTCATGATTTGGTACCACTCAGTTATGCCTGGGTTTATTATAAACCAGTAGGACAGCTTGATGTATTTGAAGTTCCAGTTCCCATCATGTAGAAGAAAAGCGTCATCCTGGAAAGCACAATCAAAGACAAAAGCCAAAGCAGCTTGAATGCAAGTAGTACCAGAGGCCTCTTGGAATCTACCCTTCTGCTCTTACTCAATGCCAATGACCAGCCCGGGGGTGCAGCGGGAATAGTTCTCTTGTTTTGGATAGACTAGGCAGACAGAGCTTGCACTAATATACAACATCCGAACAAGATATAACCTAGGGAGCTTGTTGTATCCTCCATATGGTTGCCTCCCATCTAATTCAGCAGTCAGGTGCAAAACCTCGCCATTTATATAACTCCATATTCTCCTCACACCATCTGAGCCTATCGGCATTCGTGAGTACTATATGTAATCTTCACACTTAGCGCTCAAGACGATGGTTGATGTTCTCCGGATGAACGAGCCATCTTCCATGCTAGTTGCATCCCTTTGGATAGGGACAAAAGACAGGATACAATTTGGCCGATGCTTTTTTTTTTCAGGGGAAGTGATTATCTTTGCCTTTGCCTAGTCCGGTGTACGTGACCCAATTTCCCATAACTCTTCCATGGCGTGGTTTTTTAATTAGCAATAGGAGATGCATATCTTCCCTAATGTGAACACTCTATGACAAAATCTCTTGGAAAAATTGAGTGATCACTGATTTAAGATTGTATGTTATCAAAATTAAGTAAATTTAGATGAAAATAAATTCCTCCTGAAAGCAATTCTTCTCCCTGCCTTATGTGGTTTGGCTTAAATGTTGCTTATATATAGTAGATTCCTTGCAAAACCCTGTATCACTGAAATGAGAATAGACCCTGGAAAATCAATTTGTATCAAGGAGGTAGCCTGTATCAAGGTAGGCTACTACACTGTATATGATGGAGTATCACTAGTAAGGAATCTGTAGGTTTTCCTGTTAGAAATTCCCCCTTGCTAGGACTGCATAACAGCCCACAAAATCTGCAGGGGTTGCCCTTACAGCTGAGACACTTTTTCTATCTTATAGTTGCTGGTACCTTATGGACTTAGCATATCCCCTGGTTAGCTATGTATGATATTATACATGTGCTTCTAGGGTTGTCCTTACAGATGCAGTGGATAGAAAATCCAATAGTAGATGGGTATTTTATTCAATGATGTACCAATATGTTGGGCCCTGAGGGAAAAAAAATCTC
>QLPG01011707.1:0-21672 GCA_003314385.1 Gomphus sp. MG54 | reverse complement strand
ATATACAGGGCTGGAAATGATATGACAAGTCACATGACATCATGTGAACCTTTTTATAACTTGTTTCTGTGCAAACAAAGCCAAACATCCCTTGTTCAGAACCATGAAGCCTCTCTCTGCTGCTAAAGTTGACTCTATCATCCAATTGCTCAAAACTAGTCATTCTAGCCACTACATCTCCTCTTACCTTGGTGTCTCTGTTGGCTCTATCTCTACCATTCATAGGAAACGCTGTCCTGATATACCCAAGGCCACTGGTGGTCACCCATCTAAGATATCCCCCTCTAACATCTACCATATCATATCGCTCATGCAAAGAGGGAAGATTGAGAATGCAACCCTGGGTACCCAGGTGCTCAAAAACATTCTCAATAAACCAGTGACATCTAAGACTGTAAGGAGGAACCTGAAGAAGGCTGGGATGAAGGCAGTTGTAAAGAGAAAGAAGCCACTTGTCAAGTACACGTACCAAGTATCTGGTAATTTGGTAGTGCCAACCAGACAGCCAGACTGTTAAATCCGCATGTCGGCGCTTCTAGAGGCTTCTGGAAGGATTTCCGGAGGGTTCCGATTGGTTTCCAAAGGGGGGTTCATATTCCGAGGATGGAGGGACTGAAGGTCATGGGTTTGGGTTTGGAATCAGAATGGGGACAGAAAGACAGGAAGCGCCGGAGGTCTTAGAACTGTTCACGGTATAGGGTGGTATGAAGGGTTTGAGGTTGCAGGGACTTGGCTTCAACTTATGTGTTGCACCCTCCTCGATCGTCTGTCCCTAATTTTGGAAAGTCAGAAAGTTTACTGGAACTTAATCAGAAACTAGGATGCAGAATTAAGTTGATATTTGTACTGGCGAATAGTCCAGTCAACTGGTGACTTATATACATGTATCTAGTCTTGTACTAACTTTTACTGAGTAAAGACAAGAGGGGAAAGAGAGTACAAGGGGCAATATAAAACAAAGAACAAAGGAGTGAGGTACGTGATGATCCTGTGTGTCATCTATCAAAGGAGCGGAACCTTGACTTTGGAATCTTTAGAGGTTCGGAAACATAGAACCTCGGAATGATACACTGGAATGTCAGAGATTGGTTATTCAGACTTTGAGCAATCAGAAAGGTCCCAGAAATGGTGTGGGTGGTTGTAGGGTTTAATCAGGGTTTATTTGGTGGCATGGGCCATAACAGCATCCCTCCACTAGGACCGATCCCTCAAGGTCCTAAGCTTAATCTTGCTGTGAATTGAGCGGAGAAGAGTGTGGGACTATTTTTAGGCATATTGGAACGTAATAGGTGTTTTTTTCCAAGTGCCCATCCGATGCATATATAAGGAGGCTTTTCTTTTCTCCCTGAGTTCCTTTCCAGCCCCCACCCATGTCCAGATTCAAACAGGATATTAAAGCAGAGGTTTCGGAGCAGGTGCGCACTTTCAAGGCTCAATGTGTGAAACAGATTCACTTGATGAGAGAGGAGGGGGCACGGAAATTGGAGGCTGCTCGGGATATTGGAAAGGATCTGAGAGTCGAAGTCCAAAGGCTGGGGGGAGAAAACAAAGGGGGTGGATCGGAGGAGGAGGGGGGAGGGGAAGGATCGAGCCGTGGAGTGTGATGCCTGGGCTCTAGAGTCTGCCCTTTTGGCCAGTCAGGCAGGCAAGGAACTGGAGGATTTACCCACTTGGGGGGGTTTTGCTGGGCCATCGGGATCCGAAGACAGGGGTGTTCCACATCAGGTGACCGAGTCCAAGGAATCTTCGGACAGTGGTGACTCTTCGGATGCAGAGTCTTCCTACTCGTCCTCTGGGGGCAATCCAGGGGGTGAGAAGGACGTCTATCTCATGCCTGCAGTCGGGGTAAGCACCGTTGCTTGGGATCTGGAGAGGAAGCATCGGAGGCATCTTGAGAAAGATGCCCAAATTTCGGGAGCACAAAAGGCCTTTGAGAATCAGGTTGCTCAGGATGCATGGATGGCTGGAAAGGAGGTGGGTCTCGGACCCTTCGAATCTACTTGTCAGTTGTTGATTGAACATCGGCCTGACCTTTACCAGGTCGCCAGTCTGGGGGTTCCTCCTAATGTTACACTATTACCTCATGGACAGACTGTGCCCTTTGCAGATAATCATGGTCAAGTATAATTTAAATGCCTAGACCATGGACTTGATACTATAGCTGCTTATATGAGTAATCTGATTGCCTACTGGTATGAAATCTTTTCTGTGGCTTTGTTTTCTTCTTTGATAGTAGGGCATTGGTCTTTAGGTATTTTATAGTTCAATCTAATAAAGTCATATGGGTCTTGGCATCTTGTAAATTAAACTGGTCTAACATTTTGTCTATATATATAGTACCAGCTTGTCTGTATCAATTGATATTCAGGGTCAAGAGCTAGGGTAATTTACCTAGGTCCATCTTCAAGATATGCTTTAATATGTTGAATAATATAATTGTCCTAGTAAGATTATCCACAGCAGCTCTAATGATTGCAAGTCCCTGGTTCCATGTCTGTAGAAATACTGCTATATCAGAGGATGATTATGTAAATCCTATACTATATAATGCATTGGACAGACACCTCTCTCTATCTAATTGTTTAAATTCATATATGTAGTTTTTATTAATAAAAGTACATTATCATACTTATTTTCAAATTAGCCTGTCAGTTTATATATATATATCAGTTCTTCAAGGCTAGTATTTATATATGCTACATCCACATCCATCTGTTATATTAGCAAATTTTCTAGGCCACAATAGCATATATAGTCTATAGTAATATCATACAAATGACATGTGTATATATTTCATCATAATTGACTCCAAATGTCTGTGTAAAGTCTTGAGCAATGAGTTGGGACTTGCATACACTATTACTCCCTTCTGATCCTTTTTCAATATATGAGTCTATTTACTACTGACAATATTCACACCTAGTGGTGGAATTGTCAATTCCCAGATATCTTTGTTGATTTGGGCTTTTATTTCTTTATCTATGGATTTCTTCCATGTAGGATCATTTGAAGCCTTTTATAGTTATAGGCAATGTTAAATATTCATTTATGTATGTGAACTCAACTTGCTCATCACTTATTGGTTTGGCACTTATTGCAAGATAGTTATAGTTGGCATTGCCATTCTCTTTAATATTTTAATTTTAATTTGTATGAGAAAAGTTCAGATTATCAGTCCTTTTAATTTCATATGCCAGTATGGTAAAAGCTTCAATCATACTTTGGCTAGTTTGAGACCTTGTTCCTAATCTAGCTTTGGTAGCTCTTTCTTGTTAGAGGTGGCTCTTCTCACTCCTCCCAAGTGGAGCAGGTTGGCCAGGCCTGCTCATACATATCTGGCTTAGTTGTAAGTTTTCAAGGTATCTCTGAGGTATACATTTGACTACTTCCTCAATTTGGCCATCATCTGTGAGCCGTCTAAGCATGTCACATGACAATGGCTGAGATGCCATAATTGGTAGATATGGTAGAATATTGGCAACTTTTGGCATGGAAATAATTCTGTCATAAGAAGGTAATATGAGAGGTATTTGTCAGGGGACAACCCTCTCTAAACTCCGATCCAACTCTGAAATCCTATTTCAAACTCCAATCAACTCCGAGGCTAAGATACCCAAGTCTGAAGGGACCGCCGAGCGGAAACAGGAGTGACCTTAAAATATGGTGACTAGAACCCGGAGTAAGCGCTCGAAGAACTAAGTACCAGGGAGTTGGCTCTACAGACTCCAATGTATTGATTTATAAACTAGTGCACAGACCACTTACATAAAGAGTATAAAAGGGGTTCACCAGCAGCGGGATCCTTAGACTTTCCTCTTTGGATTCCCCCTGCTTAGGTGAGATCCCCACATGTATCTAAGTAGTAGTTGTAATTAAAACCTTTGGATTCCCCCTGCTTAGCTCGCCTCTGAGATATACCTCGGGGCTGTAAGAGGGTTGCCCTTACAGCAGGAAAGTCTCCCCAAAAAGGACCAAAAGCCATGTTGCAGCATAGTCATAGGTGGCTTTGGACTCAACCGAAGTGACTCGGAGAGTACCAACTCCTGGACATACGAACACCAGACTCTCCCTCCTCTATAACCAAAGCCACAGGTATCCCCACTATTCTCACCCCCAGCATGGATGCCAAAGAGCGGTTGCGGAGGTTAGAACAAGAATTGGTGGAAAACCGAGCGGCAAATGCAACGATAAGCAAAGCCCTTAGGGCAATCATGACCAAATTAAACAACCCTGAAGACTTAGAAGATGACCCAACACCAAGTATACATTTTTCGGACCCTCGGAGTGTCATTGCCCCACAAGGCAACTCCAGAATCCAGCCTGCCTCTCCAACAGACTTCGATGGAGACAGAGAAAAAGGGAGAGCCTTCCTCAACTCCTGTAACATCTACTTTGTAATATGCGGAGACCAGTTCCTTAATAGTCAAGATACATTGGGCCCTCTCCTACTTCAAATCTGATAGAGCGGCCTGATCTGCAAACAAAATACTCCAAAACGAGAGAAACGGACATCCCCACTATTCGGACTGGAAGGCCTTCGAATCGGACTTCGTACAAAACTTCTGTCTGAAGAACGAACAGCTCTCTGCCCTTATACAGCTCAAAGGGATAGGATGGCACCAAGGAAGAGACTCAGTAGAAGAGTACATTGACTGATTCATGGAACTGATAGACCTTGCGGAATACCATGATGACAAAATGATTGTGATCAAGTTCTGCCGAGGACTCAAACCAGGGATACAGACAAAAGTCACCCTCTTGGGAAGTGGGATGCCAAGCTTTGACGACCCAGAGGGATGGTATGAGGCAGCATGGAGGGTTGCTTGGGACTAAGAGGCCAACGAAGCATTCTTAGACACCCATCGCAGCCAACCCCAGACTTCTGCCCGCTTGAATGGTATAACTCCCAAACCAGCTCCAGGAGCACCGAGAATGTCTATGTTGTCCCCGCATGTCCCAGAACCCTTCAGACAAAACCCGGCACCTTCACTGACTATGCTAAAGGAAATACCAACACCAATGGAGGTAGATCAGGCTTGAGCAAGAGAGGCTGTCATCGCAGTTTGTCACCGGTGCAAGAAGCCTGGCCACTACATACGGGACTGCCCACTATCCTTTGACATCCAAACAATGAGTGTGGAAGAAAAACTGGAGCTGCTACCAGAACTTCTGAACCTGGCAGAAAGATCGGTAGTAATCGAAGGATCAGAAGAAGAAAAGGAAAGAGAGGATTTTGGACTCGGCAGTGGGTGAAATGTGTGCCCCTGCTGCCTATACATAATAGATTCTTGTGTTTGAAAGAGGAGAGTAACAAGATCTCTACATGTCCCTTCCCCGAAGAATGACCATCTAAAGACGCACAAACATCAGAGATTCCATCGAAACAATCTCAGACAAAGCTCCAAAAATAGGAGAAACGACTTCCAAAAAAATATGTGGTTGCCACCACTCCAAGTCCAAAATCTCTGATCATCAAGGTAGAAATTCAGACAACAGATATAGCAGAAATCAAGTCTGGACCCGCTCTCGTAGACTGTGGGGCCACAGGACAGTTTATGGACCGAGGATATGTAGAACAACATTGCCTCACCACTCAGAAGCTGCAAAGAGCCATCCCGGTCTACAATGTGGATGGATCACCG
Organism: Gomphus sp. MG54; assembly: GCA_003314385.1. Classification (NCBI taxonomy): domain Eukaryota; kingdom Fungi; phylum Basidiomycota; class Agaricomycetes; order Gomphales; family Gomphaceae; genus Gomphus; species Gomphus sp. MG54. The sequence goes on along the minus strand of QLPG01011707.1, from coordinate 16,030 downwards.
AACAAAGCTGGAGCCATCAGAGAAGTCGTTGATGTCAAGTACACATACCGAGGTCCCGATTATTCGCCAGTGCTGACCGAACAACCATCCTACGTCCATGTACAAGTGTCCATGCAGCATGCATAACACTTGGTACGTCGGTCTCAGCTCAGTACATCCGCCATCCACATTCCTTGGTCCGTTTCACCTCGGGACTTCCTGTCCTTGTATTATCCTTGGACACGACCCCATTGTTTTATACTCGGCCACTCCCTATTGTCCCATCTTGAGTCACGATCCTATTATCCTGTCTTTTATTGTTCTATCCCCGCTTTGCATTCTTTGTTCTAATTTTGTTCGTTGTGGAAAATGACCACATGCTCTGCATATCTTGTTGTCTCACATTCCTTATTCCACATGTCACTTCTTAACCTATATAAAGTAGGACATGGATGTACATACTTCCTCATTCTGGGTATCGACTAGGCTTAGGACCTTCTACCTTCTTCTCTTCTGTTAAGTCCTCGACTTTGGCCGGCATCCTCAGCATCCCCCCGAGTACCTGTCTGTTGCAAATACAGTGGCACGCACGGCAAGTAGGGCACAACGCACGAGTACATTGAAGCCAACGCCACTACTCTTGGCCTGAAAGACTTGGCCATAGTCTGCCCGACCTTTCGACAACACCCCTCGGCATTACCGAAGTCCGTCAGTACCCAATGCTTGACAGTTGACATGATCCTCTGAGTAGATGGACCTATGGAGCGTACCACCTTTGCAGTCACCAACCTGGGAAAGCAAGGCCTTATCCTGGGCTTCACCTGGCTGGAAGAGCACAACCCTGAGATTGACTGGCAAACTCGGAAGGTCAGCATGAGCCGATGTCCAGAAAAGTGTCATGCCTGCCAAGCAGAGGTGCGAGATGAGCGCAAGAAGGAGCAGGAGCTGAGGAAACAGATCCGAGCGTGTCGAAGTGGCCCATTTCCAAAGCTCCTGGAAGAAGAGGACTCAGAGGAGGAAGGGGAAGAGACAGATGACAGGAGTGATGAAGAGGGGGACCCACTGGATGACCTAGAACCCAGGGACAGAGTGATGTACGTAATGCTCCTGTCAGAAGGAGAGCATGTCCAAGTCGCCCAAACCACCTCCCAGAGATTGGCAGAGGCCCACTACAAAAATATCCAAACGGAGGTAGAAATCCTGGAGTACCTCCGAGATTTCAAACGTGTCTTCGCCAAGAAATCCTTTGATGAACTCCTGGAGCAAAAGATCTGGGATCATGCCATTGAACTGGAGCTAGGGGCCAGTCTGGTAAACTGCAAAGTATACCCTATGTCTCCGTTAGAACAAACTGAACTAGACACCTTCGTTCAGGAGAACCTTTGAACTGGGCACATCCAACCTTCCAAATCACCAATGGCATCCCCGGTCTTCTTCATCAAGAAAAAGGAAGGATCCCTCCGGCTCATCCAAGACTACCGAAAGTTGAACGCAATGATGGTGAAAAACCAATACCCACTCCCCCTTATTCCAGAGCTGGTCAATCAACTCAAAGGAGCTAAGTACTTCACAAAGCTAGATGTCCGGTGGGGATACAACAATGTCCAAATCAAGGAAGGAGATGAGTAGAAGGCTGCCTTTCGGATAAACCGAGGACTGTTTGAACCACTGGTAATGTTCTTCGGACTTACCTGATGAGATTACAGTAGGAATGAAGATTTCTTTAGGCAGCTATTTAATTTATCTCCTCAGTATAGTCAATAACTGAGTGTATATTCGAAAATATACCTATTTAATTTATCTTACAAAAGAATTAAAAGAGAAATTAGCCCTGAGGCTTTGTACATAATATTATACAACTCACCTCCTCAGTATAGTCAATAACTGAGGAGGGAGGCTTGCGCGGGTTGTGTCTCACCCGCATATACCTTGCAGCCAGCCCTTGACCCTATCGAAGGTTTGAGCCAGGCTGCCGGTTCCAAATCCAGGGAGCCGGCCACGCTAGTCGCGTCGTGCGTGGACAAGCGCCCGTAAGTAGCGTACATAGTAGAACACGAATAACTTCCTCAATAATGAGGATAAAAATACAAAGAAATTTGAGAAAAATAAAGAGTTCAAAAGCGCACTGTTTGATACCGAAATCCACATAATATTACAATATATTGAGATTGCTCTCTCAGGGGTAAGATGCAAGTTTGCACCCAACATTACCAACAGTCTGGCCACTTTTCAGATGATGATGAATGATATTTTTCAAGACCTCATCCTAGCAGGACTCGTCTGTGTATATATTGATGATATCCTCATCTATTCTTGGACCCTGACCGAATACAAAAAGATCACATGACAGGTGTTGGAACGGCTCCGAGAACAGAAACTCTATCTTTGGAAGGAAAAGTGCAAATTCGAAAGAACACGGATTGAGTATTTGGGACTCATCATCTCAGAAGGGAAGGTAGAGATGGACCCTGTCAAAGTCCGAGGGGTAACGGAGTGGCCCACTCCAAAAAAACGAATGGAAGTCCAGTTGTTCCTTGGATTTGCCGACGCTTCATCAAGGACTTCTCCCTTCATGCTCGACCACTCTTCAATCTCACAAAGAAAGGAGAACTGTGGAAGTGGGGAGGGGAAGAGGAGACAGCACTCCAAAAGATTAAGGAGCTTATCACCTCGGCACCGATATTGACATTCCCAGATGACTCCCAGGCATACAGAGTAGAAGCAGATGCCTTGGACTTTGCCACAGGAGCCACCATCTCGCAGCAATCACCAGAAGATGGAATGTGGCACCCAATCACCTTCTTTTCCAAAAGGCTGAGTCTGGTAGAAAGGAACTACGAAATCCATGATAAAGAAATGTTGGCCATCATCTGAGCTCTGGAGGAATGGCGGCACTTCCTGGAGGGCATGCAACTCCATTTTGATGTTGGGTCATGATTTTATTCCCCTGCATTTGTGTTTTGCACTTGCATCTTTGGTTCTCTTTTGTGCTTTTCTCTTTTGCATGTGCGTTCTCTGGCGCTTAAATAAGCGCCCATAACGACGCGCCATTGCACACCTTTGGGCCTTGTCTTTAGCATCTATATTGACAAGCCCCAAAGGTTAGTAGTTACTTTGTTATATACTTGTCTTTAGCATCTATATTGACAAGCCCCAAAGGCACTTGTTGCTCTGTGTGTCAGTTATCAGTCTTATTAGACCTTCCCTGCCATCATTTGAGGTCTGGACAGATCACAAAAATCTGGAATACTTCCGAACTTTGAAAAAGCTAAACCGAAGACAGGCTCGATGGTCCCTCTTCCTGTCTCGTTTTGACTTTACACTCCATCACCGACCAGGGCGAAGTATGGGCAAGCCAGATACACTCTCCAGGAGATCAGACCATGGGTCAGGGTTGGAGGATAACGAGGATGTGATCCTCCTCCGACCGGAACTGTTTGCAATCCAAGCCCTGGAGGGTGTTGTGGCAATTGGAGAAGAAAGAGATATCCTGCTGGATATATGATCGAAGCTTCGGACCTCGGACATGGAAGATCCGATAGCCAAGGCTATCGTAGAACTCCGACAAGGGCACGACAAATCTGTATGATCTTCCGAATGGATGGAACAAGACGGTCTCCTACAGTTCTGAGGGAGAATCTATGTCCCAAACGATCCAGACCTTTGGAGATGCATTGTTTCTCAGCACCATGACACGTGAATAGCTGGACATGCAGGCAGATGGAAAACACTGGAGCTGATCTCCAGGAACTACTGGTGGACCCAGATGTCACGATACATAGGACAGTATGTAAAAACTTGCGACTCTTGCATATGGACCAAAATTCGGAGACAACGCCCAATAGGAGAGCTAGAACCACTCCCCATCCCTGAAACTTGGTGGGACACTATCAGCATGGATTTCATAGTGGAGTTGCCAGATGCCCATGGACACGATGCAGTCATGAATGTGGTCGACTCGGTGAGCAAAAGAGCCCACTTCCTCCCCACAAACACTACCATCACAGCATTGGGAGCCACACGACTCTATCTAACACACATGTGGAAGTTGCACGGGCTTCCAAAACAAGTTGTCTCAGACTGAGGACCTCAGTTCATCTTGGAGTTCACTCGCGAACTCTACCGACTCCTGGGAATCAAGCTTGCAGCAACAACAGCCTATCACCCACAAGGAGATGGCCAGACAGAACATGTCAACCAAGAGTTAGAACAGTATCTCCGAGTCTTTATCAATGAGCAACAGGATGATTGGGACGAACTCCTACCGATGGCAGAATTCCAGTACAATAATCACGTACATTCAGCCATGCAGCAAACTCCCTTCATGTTAGACATGGGGTGACACCCACAGATGGGCTTTGAACCACAACAGCTGAGATCACGAACAGAAACAGTAAATGAGTTCAAAGACCAAATAGAGCAATCACTAGAGGAGGCAAGGTCAGCACTGGCAAAAGCAAAAGATGATATGGCACAATATTACAACCAATGCCGAACCCCAGCACTGGAGTTCCAAGAAGGAGATCGAGTATATCTAGATGCTTCAGACATCCGAATGAAATGACCCTCGCAGAAGTTGAGCCACCAATATTTAGGACCTTATACCATTTAACGAAAGGTTGGGAAACATGCCTATAGACTCCAACTTCTGCAATCCTTATCTTGGCTTTACCCCATCTTCAATGTGATCAAACTCCTTCTGGCCCCGGAAGATCCAATTCCAGGTCGGAGATCCAAACCACCGCTACCACTGGAGTTGGTAGAAGGAGAGGAGCATTATGAAGTAGAGAGGGTGCTAGACAGTCGCCTAATGCAAGGAGGACTCTACTTCCTAGTCAAATGGCAGGGATACGGATATGAGGAGAATACATGGGTAAAGGAAAATGACATGAATGCACCCACTAAAATACAAGAGTTCTACCTGCAACATCCGGGAGCACCTTGGAGGATCCAAACAACGGCCTTTGAATCCCTATCATTCTGTGCCACGAGGACACAGTACTCTAGAAGGGGGGGTGATGTCAGGGGATGACCCTCTCTAAACTCTGATCCAACTCCGAAATCCTATTTCAAACTCTGATCAACTCCGAGGCTAAGATACCCAAGTCCAAAGGGACCGCCGAGCTGAAACAGGAGTGATCTTAAAACATGGTGACTGGAACCCAGAGTAAGCGCTCGAAGAACTTAGTACCAGGAAATTGGCTCTACAGACTCCAATGTATTGATTTGTAAGCTAGTGCACAGAGCACTTACATAAAGAGTATAAAAGGGGTTCACCAGCAGCGGGATCGTTAGACTTTCCTCTTTGGATTCTTCCTGCTTAGGTGAGGTCCCCACATGTATCTAAGTAGTAGTTGTAATTAAAACCTTTGGATTCCCCCTGCTTAGCTTGCCTCTGAGATATACCTCAGGGCTGTAAGAGGGTTGCCCTTACAGTATTGTCGACTTCTCTCTAATGTCAAAAATGATATTATACTCGACAGTTACCCTCTAGAGGTGTCCTCCATCTACAGACAGGAATACTAATAGTGATCAGGAAAATAATAACTCTGTTTCTACTATAAGCCTATTAGAACACCTCTTTGGCAATTCAAAACACACCTGACTCACAAGGATAACTTGCTCCTACTCTGTACAGACCTTCAATAAGATTGTATCTTTTCTAGAATAATAGTAAGAGTTTTAAAAGGAGAATAGCAAAAGGTCAACAAGGCTCAGGAATGCACCTCTAACATGCTCATTGATATCTTGTGCCAGGGGTTTCTTAATAGTGATGTACATATATATATTTCTGATTAAATTTCAAAAACAATGCCTTTTATTATCACACTAGCTAAAATACTCTACAATTTTAAAGTAACTAATCATGAAAATAGTTTTGGAAAGAGGGAGAGAGGCCAGAATAATAAGTTGTAGTCTGATTAGGTATGAGACATGCATGGGTATTAGTTATAAGTATACCCAATCAATACTAAATTCCACACTAAGTTCCAAGGATCTTGTGAAGTTATAATAGAATAACTTTTTAACACTAGGTTGAGAGATTTTTCAGGTAGTCTATATTTTACACTCCTCAGTGAATGTTAATCACTGTAATTTTTTATTTAATATACCTATATTTTACACTGCAAAAGAAATAAAAAAGAAGACTAAATTATACACTAGAAATACATTAGGTTCACCTCCTCAGTGAATGTCAATCACTGAGAAGTAGGCATATATGCAGATGAGTGTTTCACTCATATATATGTATGAGCTGGCCCCCTTGTTGGGTGCAAACTTGCATCTCACCCCTGAGAGACCAATCTCAATATATTGTAATATTATATCGATTTCAGTATCATTCAGTGCGCTTTTGAACTCTGAATTTTTCTCAATTTTATTTGTATTTTTACCCTCATTATTGAGGGAGCTATTCATGTTCTACTATGTACGCTACTTACAGGCGCTTGTCCATGCACGACGCGACTAGCGTGGCCAGCTCCCTGGATCTGGAACCGGCAGCCTGGCTCAAACCTTCGATAGGGTCAAGGGCCGGTTGCAGGGTATATGTGGGTGAAACACGACCCACGCAAGCCTCCCTCCTCAGTTATTGACTACACTGAGGAGGTGAGTTGTATAATATACTGTACAAGCCTTTAAGGCTAATTTTCCCTTTATTCTTTTTGTAAGATAAAATAAATAGGTATATTTTCCGAATATACACTTAGTTATTGACTACACTGAGGAGATAAAATAAATAGCCTGCCTACAAATTCTTCAAACCTACTGCAAATTGCTCATAATCTCATCACCTCTAGCACTAGCTCAAGTAGGTGACCAAATTGTCAGTACCCTACCAAGCTCCATTGTACATATGGAGGTCTCATGGTAGAAGCAAAAGTCAGTACCATACAAGTAGCATAGATACAAATATAAAAATCTCATAAACACTCATGAGTAAAAATACTGAAAAATGTCTGAAAAATATTTAATTATATTTAGAATCAGATGAGAGAAAAATCACAGAAAATATTTAAATATATTATGCTTGCCACTCTCATGAGTATAGGGTATATATGTATCCTATATCTTGTACTTCCAGAATACATTTAAAAATGACCATTTGTTGAATATATAGTAAGCAATAAAACTATTTCCATGTTGGGAAGTTTTGGATTGTATATCTAATTGCAAATTCAATTTAATTTTTAAAATCATCAAAATCTTATAACATATGTTCTAGGACCCTAGCTATCTTATATACCAATAATTCAGCAAATCAATGTTGAACTTTTTGGGATATGATTATTTCATATCCAAGGTCTCATTCAAATGGTTTAGTTGCTAACAGTTAATAAGTAAAAAGCCAAAATTGACAGCATTTAATGAGGTATTGGCTTATGTCACATGATTAAAAATCATCCAGCTGGGGGTCAGGTTTACATACTTTAGAGGCTAGCTAGAGGGTAAGGTAGGTTGCAGAAGCAGCATGCAGGTAGAGGGTATGTATATAGAGTACAGGGCTCACTGGCAAAGAACCCTGGGATTTCCTACTAAAATTTTCCCCCTTGTTAGGTGAAGTACCTTTCCTTATGTACAAAGCCAAATGTCTAATACCTAGGATTTCCCTCTTGTCAGCTCTGTGTCATAGCCTACAGACATTATAGGGGTTGGTTGCCCTTACACCCTGGACTTCATCTCTAGACATCTCCACAACATCACCTATTGCTTTTGTACCTATCTTGGCCCTATATCATTGCCTAGTAACTGATCCCTGATCAGAGCCTATCTAGGCACTATAACATCACCTTAACAACCACATCAACTTTACATTTTTTCACCCTATTACAGCTTTCCTTTTATTTTCCTTCTCTTTAGCTTCTCCCAACAGTTGCTCAACAACCTTCTAAGAACTTCAGCCAGTCAGTAGAATGACAGGATACCTCCTTATTGCTTATTATTACAAAGCCACACCCCTGGCTTAGTCTTTGACTCATTTACTGGTTGACTAAAGCCTCTTGTCATCCTTAGGTGCTGGAATCTATGGTCTGTAGATTCTTAATAGTTCATCTGATTTGTGGCAAGGTTGTGGTATCCTATTCTGAGCCCTGAAGTTCTGAAGTTATTGGGGTGTAACTTGTGCCATTTGGACTTTTTTTCTAACCTCTAGGATCCTTTAGGACCCCCTTACGACACTCCTTGGCCGCTGCTTAGTGTCCCACCCTGGTTTCACATCTCCTACATCATACTTTGCTTATATCTGCTCCCCCTACTATTTGCACATCACTTAAATACAATTTAAGTGCCCATTGATGTGGCATATCAATCCATTAATTAATTCACCCACAATATACAAATATATGCACCAACCTTACTAAAATAAACCAAATTACCTCTTCCTTTCACTGTACACTTCTAAACCATGTCTACATCTACTTCCAATGATGATACAACCTCTCCAAAATCTCCCATACTATCAGACACAAATTATCATAACAGGGAAATTAATATAACTTCCAAGTGACACTCTAAGGGTTTGTGAATGCTTGTTAATAACAAGAAGAAGTGCCCTACAGTGCCTGTAGATTAGGAAAATTGGGATTTGGATCAGGAGATAATAGCTAGTCTAATTGCTTGGACTTTAGAGGAAGGAAAGCTGTCAGGGTTTGGTAAATCTTTTCCCATTTATATGATCTCAATTCTTCATTTTTGGCTATGTCATAAGCACTGGAGTAGGGCATAGGGTTGTGACTAGTGTGATAGTGACTCCTTAGCTTGATCGCTGAGGATTACTCCTATACCAGGTGAGCTTCACATGTATTTATTGGTAGTAGTATTGGAATAATTTGACCGGTATCTGTACATTGGTTGCAATGTCACAGTAGTTACACATGATTTGTAATTCCTCCTCTGTTTACAATGAGCGATTACCTCCACTCAAACCAAACAGTTGTTCTTTCTGCAGTCCTTGCTCAACACCACTGAAATTCAACATAAACAGATCACAGGTTGCTCCTGTTAATCACCGCAGGTGCTGATAGGAACTGCAGAACCTCAAAAGCCCAAACCCAGTTGAAGCTGTGCCTACCAAAAGTGTGCACAACCAGGCCTCACAAAATCCTGTGATGTTTAATCGAAAGCTACACCTACCAAAAGCGTGCACAACTAGGCCTAACCAAAGCCTGTGATGTTTAACTGAAAGCCACAGCTACCAAAAGCATGCCAGGCCTAGTGAATCCCTATTGTAACTGAACTGAGAAGCCATACCTAGTAAAAGTATGCCAGGCCTACTGAAAGCCTGTTTTTCCCCACATTCACTGAGAGGATTTCCATTCTACTCTACTTATAGAACCCTGGATACATATCTGTGATGGAACTCATATGTGAATTCACCCCTCATACTATGAACCAGCATAGGATCTGGAGATTTGAGATAGAAGTTTAGGAATTTGGATTTCAGGAGGTGCATGGAAAGTTGATGCCGCTCGAGGAGGTATGTTGGAATAATTTGACTGGCATCTGTACATTGGTTGCAATGTCACATTAGTCACACATGATTTGTAATTCCCCATCTGTTTTCAATGAGCCATTACCTCTTCTCAAGCCAAACAGTTGTCCTTTCCATGGTCCTTACTCAGCACCACCAAAATTCAACAAGTAGACCTTGTATAAACTGAGGATTACTGCTACACTAGGTGGAATATCCACTTTCAGCTCATAAATATAGGAATATCTTATTTCTGTGACCTTACCAATAGCATTGCCCTAACAGAAGATCAAGCTAACTAAGAACAACCTTATACACTTCCTTTATCACATTCCACCCTCTTGTTAAATCCGCATGTCGATGCTTAGCTAGAGGCTTCTAGAAGGGTTTCTGGAGGGTTCCGAATGGTTTCCGAAGGGGGTTCATATTCCAGAGGTGGAGGGACTAAAGGTCGTGGGTTTGGGTTCGGAATCGGAATGGGGACAGAAAGATGGGAAGCACTAGGGGTCTTAGGACTGTTTACAGTATAGGGTGGTATGAGTGGTTCGAGGTTGCAGAGACTTGGCTTCAACTTATGTGTTGCACCCTCCTCGATCATCTATCCCTAATTTCAGAAAGTCAGAAAGTTTACCAGAACTGAATCGGAAACTACGATGCAGAATTAAGTCAATATTTGTACTGGCAAATAGTCCAGTCAACTGGTAACTTATATACATGTATCTAGTCTTGTACTATCTTTTGCCGAGTAAAGACAAGGGGGGGAAGAGAGTACAAGGGGCAATATAAAACAAAGAACAAGGGAGTGATGTATACGATGATCCTGCATGTCGTTCATCAAAGGAGTGGAACCTTGGCTTTGGAATCTTCAGAGGTTCGGAAACATGGAACCTCAGATTGATGCATTGGAATCCAGAAAGCGGTTATTCAGGCTTTGGGTGGTTGGAAAGGTCCCGGAAATGGTGTGGGTGGTTATAGGGTTTAATGTGGGTTTATTTGGTGGCATGGGCCATAACACCTCTATATTATATCAGACCAATGGCTTGAGGCATACTAGGACTCTCTGGGTGAACAGATTGTCTTTCTTAGAACCCTACTTGTGTTACAATGTGAAGGAATGATATAATCATAATTGAATGTAATATCTCCCAAAGATAATTAGTGATTGGCATGGGTAACCCCTGGGTATATTATGTCTATCCATACCCACAAAAAACTGTTACCTGTTGTTATGGGTATGGGTTTTCACAGGTATGGGTTTGGGCTGGGTTGGAAATCCTGACCCTGACCCTTACATACGCTACCTGTACCCACTACCCACACAGGTTTCCAATTTCGCCAATCACTAAAGATAATTGACTTTTGATTTCAACTAAGCTTTCTTCTGCCTTGCTATTCCAAAATTAGGGACCAGTGTGATCTGGTGGGTGATTTCATCATTCATCCAAAATACGACCTCGCTTCATCCCAAGTGCAAGACTTTGTAGTCAACCTGGATGAATTGCACCAGCAGCTTCGAACCAGTACCTTCAATTCTCAACAAATGTACCAGACCTCAGCAGATGCTAATCAACTTCCATCTCCAGACTTCCCTATTGGCAGTCTTACATTTGTCAAAGCTAAATTCCTCAGGACTACCCGTCCTGCAAAAAAGCTAGCTGAGAAGTTTTTGGGTCCATTTGAAATCATTGTACATCCTGGTACTCACTCAGTTACTCTGAAACTCCCAGGCTACATGAATGCAGTACATCCTGTATTCCACATCTCGATGCTCAAGCCAGCCTCTCCTAATCCCATTCCTAATTGCATTCAACCACCTCTGGCTCCAGTCATCATTGATGGTAAAACCAAAATTGAGATATCTGAGATCCTTGACTCGAAAATCAATAATCGACGTATGGCATGCAGGTTATTGTACTTAGTGCAGTGGGCAGGATGCAAAGGCACAGATGAAGAAACTTCATAGCTCCTTGCACCATAACTCAACCACACTTCAGAACTTGTTCAAGAATTTCACCAGTCATACCTGTCCAAACCAGGACCATTACCCATTCTATAAGCACCTCACAATTTCTCTTCCATTCCCTCTTGCTCATTCCGTTTCATTATCACTGTTCCATTTATATTTGAGTTTCTTTTCTCCATCTTCAAGTTCAAACCTCAATTCCAATTCACTCATTCATTCCAACTCATAATTCAGTTTCTTCTTTCCATCTTCAAGCTCATCTCACAATTCCAAATCTTTCCTATGTTCAGTTCAAGTTCAATTCAGAAAACCAAAAGACACAAAACAAATTTATACACAAATCCATTAAGTCCAATTAGTTCTATTCTACAATCCTATATCTACTACTTCTCCATCCTCAATCTCATCAAAGGTACTTCTTGGCTCACCATATCCACCCATTCAATTCTCCCAAGTGCCCTGTACCCTAGGCGGCTCCTGTACTAAATCTGTACTCACAGACCTCTGATAACCCATCTGCAAGGACAAGTTCCTCACCTCCACTCGCAATTCCTCATTTGTGATCCTCACTTTGGCATTCTTGTGTCTACTCTCTGCCAATTCCTGACAAAGGTCGTCCATGGACTGCTTGAGCTTAGGGAAATGCATGGGTCAGGCCAACCTGCACAGGTCACTGGGTCGGGTGTCCTTGGGTGTGGGTGCAGGTCAAGCCACGAGCACCCATGACCCAGGCCCAACCCGGGGAGTCAACTCCAACACAAACGTGACTTACATGTACACGCATGCACCGACACAAACATAATGCCCCAAACATGACAAACATGCTGTACACACATGCGATACCACGAACACAATGTACATGACATACACACATGCACTGCGACAAATGTGACATACGCAACACCCATATGTACACGTGCTGCTAAGTATGTGATGTATGTGCATGTGCCATGGCTAACACCATGTATGCAATGCCCGTATGTGCACACGCCGCCACATATGCGATGTATTCCGTGCGGGTGTGGTGTGCACCTGAGACCCGTCAACCCATGGGAAAAAACCCATGGGTTGATGGGTTTGGGTTTCCCATGGGTCGGGTGCAGGTCACCCACATTTGACCTGTGGGTAACCCATGCCATTCCCTACTTGAGCTCCACCAGAGCAGCAGTCAACACAATGACTGGGGAGGGCTGGGGAGGCACAGGGACTATGGTTGGCAGGGGAGGGATGGCTGCAGGAGGTGGTGAAGGGACTGGCAGTGGTGGTGGTGAGGGAACTGGGGGTGAAGGGAGAGATAGAGGAGGAGGTGGTGGTGGTGGGGGTAGTAGTGGTGGTGGTATAGGTGATGAGATGGTGATCTGCAGTGTTAGTACTGCAACAGGTGGTGAAGAGACAGGAGGAGGTGGCAATGACAGCTCAAGGGGCTGAGGAGTGGGCTAGAAGGAGAGGAAAAGAAGGGTATGCACTTGAGGCTCTAACCTTGGCCTTTTAGAAGGGCCTGCCTTGTCATTTCCTTCATCCACTTCTTCCAGCATAACTTCCTTCAACCTCTTTTTCAACCTCAGATTTCCTTCAACCTCACAATTCCTCTCCTTAGCCTTTCCTCTACCTTTCTTCCTCTTGCTTGTCCCTCAACCTCACATATTGATAGAACATCCCACATCTTGCTCACTACACCAGACACACACACCCATGTTCAAATCTCCATCCCACTTCCTCAGACATGTGTTATGATATTTGATACATCGGTCACATGGCACATCTGACTTACGACTCTCGATCCAAGGAGCATCTTTGTTGGTCAAATGGTGAGGTTCAGAGTAGGGAAAGGCTTCAACTTGTATGTTGCACCCACTAGATTGCACTGGTCTCTAATTTTGGAATAGTGAGACAGAAGAAAGCTTAGTTGAAATCCAAGTTGATTATCTGACTGAGGACTGAACTACTGAATGTACAAGATCTTTATACTACTTTCAAATCTACAAGGAGTCAACTAGATTCCTATAATAGATGAGAAAGCCAAGGATCATGAAAAGTGAGAACAGAAATACTATGTCCCAATCTTGATCTCCTCCATGACATTGAGGGGTGATGTATCACCCCAATTCCCAATGGAGTTACCCTATAAGGAATGTAGTAGCAGATCAGATATGAGAGATAGAACAGAATTGCAAATAAGGAAAGTGGAGTGGAATGTAATGAAAAGGATATTAAACATAAATGAAGTGAAAATGGATTTATGAGCATATGGAGATTGATGTAAATGAGTGGAGTGTATTGACAGGTGCATGTGACACCAAGATGGATATAGGAGGTGCATATAGTCCATGGGCTGAGGGCATATAGTTGAATAGGTGAGTGAAGGCAGAGTTAGGCTGAGCAGGCTGAGCGGGCTGAAATAAATAGTTGGGTATGCCGGCATATGGTTCCTAACAGCTTGCCATCCAAGCAGAACAACTAAGGAACCTATAGCACCAGAATTGGGTCCTTCAGGGTCATCTGGGTGGCATTCAAAACAATCTAGCCAATGCTGCATCAGCTGCTACAGTTGCTATGACACAGCACATAGCTGTTCCCCCTCACTCATGCCCTCCTCTCACAAAGCAGTTGATCTAGAGAGGATCGGTGGAGACAGAGCAGATACAGAACAATTCATTCATACTGTAAAACTCTCCATCACTCTCCAGCCAGGATCTTTTCCAGATGAAAAGACAAAGATATTGTATGCCCTTTTCTTCATGTCAGTGGGCTCTGTAGTAATCTAGGCATATAATAAGACACATGTAGTCATCGATGAGACTTCCTCAATCACTACCTTTAATGATTTTCTAAGCAGGTTGAAGAATCCTTTTGAGACCCACACTGTGCCAGAACAACTTGTACCAGACTGCATGACCCTAAGATGATATCTAACATGTCAGCAGATGATTATACCCTACAATTTAAGACACTGGCAGAAATGATGGGTTTCAATGATGAGGCACCTGAGGATGCTTATGTAAGAGGGCTCCTAATAATGATTCTAGACAAGTTCCATGCTCAACCTTCCCTCCTATCGAACCTACAGTCCTGGAAGGAAGCTGCCTGTCATGGAGGTTAAGTGAGCCCAAGTATCCCAGAGCTCCCATCATATCATTCCTGTTAGAACCAATGGAATTTTTGAGTGATATTTTCCTGTTTACTTTAACACTAAGACCCAAATATCTCTGCCAATTCTATCTTCAAAAATTCACAACTTCTCACAGGCTTTACAGACAATATAAAGAAGCTACAGGAATATTCTCGTGATTTTAGGGATGGTTTTGGATGAATACCACCTACATGTCCTGGTGCCTGACCCAAGAACCAAAACTGTTCTTCAGGGCTGATGGAAGGAATATCATTGATGGGCAAGCAGTTTTGATAATGAATTTTTTTTTTGAAATCTTTCTATCTTTTTTTTCCAGGGCATGGCCCAAATCTTTTCCTTTGCCTATATACCCACATTCCATCACGCACCTGGCCATATAAGAATAGCCTCTGGTCATATTCCAATAATTTTTCATGTTGTAGAGCCTTTTCTTTCTTATAAGTACCTAGATGTATCTAGCAAAACAACACTGAAGTAGAACTTGCCTTTCTGCACCCCCATTCTCACTAAACCTCAAGATAACATCAAAACTCTTTTTCGTGCTGAACCAAAGGTTAAGTGCCAGACATCACACTTTCCTATTTTTGGACTAAAACACCAAATACTTGTCATACCAATACCTGGAGCCACAGCTGAGTTCCCAATACCAAATACTATTTTTATATATCATTACATATTTCACCCTTGTATCTAACTCTGCAACACCCATAGATATAGAGTCCAATCACCATTGCATTGAGACACAGACTTATTATAACTGTGACAGGCAAGGACATATCTTCCTAGGATGCCTAGAACCCTACAAGGAGCATTTCCACACCAATATTACAGAATCAACACTTGTGAGTATGGTTTCTGAGTCAGTAGTTGCTACTTTGGATTCTTGGAAGATGGCTCAGAAGGCAAGAGTCCAGACTCAGGAGGAAGGAGGAGAACAGGGTTTTTAGGTAAGTCAGTAGTGAAAGACATGCCCTGCCTGAAAATTGGGTTTCAGTTCTTGAAGCATGTATACTAAGGATTACAAGAGACATGCTATTCCCCTTACTGGCCCCAGACCAGACTGAAACCTAACCAGCCATGCCTGAAACAAAACCCACCACTATAACCCCTGAAGAATAGTCTCCTCCTTGTATCTATGTTTGTATCTATGTGGATGGCTCCCATGGTCCAACCACCACCACCGCTACCCATTGAACTCCCAGGACAGCCTACTGCAGCATTATTAGCTACCATACTTGAACAACTTAGTACTCTGATATATAGAATCGCTCTCCCTAAGACCAAGACTGCTAAAACAGTGACAATCTCTCTTAATGCCCTGTACCAAAGCCACAACCTCATTTCCACAGCCTGATCAACACTCATAGACTCAGATGACCTACAACTGACCAAAGTATATATATAAGCATCTGGATGCTATCTCTGACACCTATTACTTATTTGCAAATGCCAAAAAGTCAATTTTAGAATAGAGTAGTGAGGCAGGAGA
>QLPG01011704.1:0-13000 GCA_003314385.1 Gomphus sp. MG54 | reverse complement strand
TTACCCATCCGACCCCCTTCGGCTTTCCCGAGGCCTGTCAGTATGTACGGTCCCTGACACTACCCCGGAAAGCCCCTTCGGAAGTACTAGCTAAGCGCCTGACACGCGGACTTAACATCTTCATACCTTATTCTTTTTTCCATGTCTTATGCCACCCTTATTCCACATTCTGCCCCCCAGCCTATATAAGTAGTTGATACGTGTACATAGTTCCTCAGTCTGAGTATCAACTAGGCTTACGCCTCCCTACTCTCCTCCTTCTGTTCAGAAGTCCTTACTCAGGCTGACATCCTCGGCATTCGTCTGAGTATCCATTCTCGTTACAAGTTAGTGGCACGCACAGGAGGCAGGGCACAATGCACGAGTACGTTGAAGCCGAGCCACCCTGACCGGCCTGCAGGACTTGGCCGGTTCCGACAGTACCCTCAGTAGTACCAGGTCCTGTCAAGTCCACGTACCGAGGCCCATCCGCCGGCAGTGCCGACCGAGCAATTACTCTATATCCACGACCAAGTGCCGCGTCGCCTGCATAACACTTGGTGCGCCGGTCCCGGCTCAGCATATTTGCCATCCGCACTCCTCGGCTCGTTTCACCTCGGGACTCCCCGTCCTTGTATTATCCTCGGACGCGACCCATTGTTTTATATCCGGCCACTCCTTATTGTCCCCTTTCGAATCACGATCCTATTATACTGTCTTTTATTGTTCTATCCCCGTTTACATTCCTTGTTCTAATTTTGTTCATTGTGGACAACAACCACATTGCTCTGCATACCTTGTTGTCCCACATTCCTTATTCCACATGTCACCTCTTAACCTATATAAGTAGGACATGCATGTACTTAGTTCTTCATTCTGGGTATCGACTAGGCTTAGGCCCTTCTACCTTCTTCTCTTCTGTTAAGTCCTCGACTCAGGCCGGCATCTCCAGCATCCCCCTGAGTATCTGTCTGTTGCAAATACAGTGGCACGCACGGCAAGTAGGGCGCAACGCATGAGTAGGTTGAAGCCAACGCCACTACTCTTGGCCTGCAGGACTTGGCCATAGTCTGCCCGACCTTTCAACAACACCCTTTCGGCAGTACCGAAGTCCGTCAGTATCCGGCTCCTGACAGGTCCTGACAAAATCCACTGACCAATATTCGTTCAGTACACTCTCGACTATACTGACTGAGATTCATGCCAAACAAATGTTATGGCTGGCATCCACCATCAATGGGCATCAACCATGGCTATCAGTCATACTTTTGGCAGGCACTGGATATACCAGTGTCCCAGTTCAACCACTGACTGATGCAGGGAGCAATGAGTGATATGAGTGGAGCAACATAGCAACAGTATATAGAGTACTAGGCCATTAGCCTGATTTGGGCTGGTAAGTCTCAGCCTGCTTGTTTGTGGTTCCAATCAAGGAACTGGTGACTGGATAGCCTCAGGGTTTCTCTGCTGTATTGCTAGGAGATTCTGCATATGGTTAGTTCTCTACAATGCCTGTCTGGCTGAACCCCCACTGGGTTCCCAACATCTGGCAGTAGAGTGGCCTATTTTACCACAGTTATTGCATTGCATCAATAAGTTGGTCACTCACTATTCTTTGCATTGTGAGGATTGCAGAGGTTGTTGACTTAGCTGAGGTACTTGTGGTACAGGTGGTCACAACACCTGTTAGGTATTCAGTGGCTGTTGTTGTGACTGAGTGATATGGGGAGAGGTAGTAGGTTGAGCATTGCTATGGTAACTACAGAATGTATGGTTAGTATTTTATCTGAATATATGTAGTTATACTATTGATGCATGGCAGTTTGGGCCTGTGTAAGTGCCAGCCTGAGGAGCTGGCAAGCAGTATGTAGGATGTTGTGATTGTTGCAGTGAATGATCTGCAATGATATGATATGTCAGAGATGGTGTGAGTGTAATACACCTGTGTGATGTTTCCTGTTGAGTCCAGGATCTTGAATACCAATGAGCAAGAAGATGACCTGATTTGGTTTGATGTCACATTTGTACATTAAATACATTAATCAAGTATGAGAATTCTTTAGTGTGAGACTGATTTTTATTCATTGTAACTACTTGTTTGTTTTATAAAAATGAGTCTCCTGATATGAGAATGAACTGTAACTAATAAAAGCCATGTAGCCCATATAGGGTTGACCCATTATGGGCTGCCCTGATGCCATCTTCTGATGGATGTCACCTGTCAGAAGTGTCTTTTGAATGCAAAATCAAATCCCTCTGTTCTCTTCTTGTGTTCAATGAATATTCCCTTCCTAAGCCAGGTCCTGTGTCCTATTCTCCTGTCTTTCTGTCACTTGGTCCTCAGTGGCTGCATATATGTGCCCCACCTTCATTCCTTTTCATGTGAGTCCATCCTCCTATGTGCTTCCACCCCTCTCCTTCTGTATTTCATACAATGGTCATCCTTCTGCCCCATGTGTTTCCTGGTCATGTGGGCACTTAGCATGTATGTTGCTGCTGTTTGCCTCTCTAGTATCATTACTACTGGTGAGTCCGGCGACCACTTCGTCTGTGAGTATCTACTGATCATATCTTTGTTGTTTTTCTGTCTTTATCCCTTTATCTCACTGATTCACCCACATATATGCACCTTCCTATCCTATCCCGTCCTTTCCTCCTTATCACTCCCTCTCCTCCCCTCCTTCCTTCCTTCCTTCGTCACAACAAGTTATTCCTTTGTAAGTTGACAGTATTTTTTTTCAAGTTTATGGACACTTTGCCAAGTTAAAACCCTCTGAAATAGCCTCTTTCGGTCCTGACTATCGAGTATCATTTAGTGTATGCTGCGGTCTGCTATTCGGTGCCATCATGTGCACCGTGGCATCTCGGTGCCTCATACGTGGGCATTTTGGTCATACTCCTCGGCCTGAAGGAGAATTGAAGTCGAGTGGGGACTCGAAAGACTCGCTGTGAACGACTCATATTTAAATCATTTAATTTTAATACAAAGCATAAGCATATATCACGCATATATGCATGTTTGATGCCCAAAAGTGAACTGGCGGACACTACGTGAACCCATGTACATCCATTCAGCCGAAACCTGAAGACAAATCCCACCCCAAAGGATGTATTGTATTGCACCTATCGCAGACCATTTAATGCCATCCTCTACACGCACCCTACCCCCCATATTGTTTGCTTCGTTACAAGTTGAAAGAAATGAAATATAGCATAACACGTCGATGCCCTAATAGCTATATATATATTGGCAACTAATGACCCTAGCCTCGACTTTGGATGATCGTCAACGTTTTCGTGATCCAGTCACGGGCCTCCGGAATTGGATCCGATGGCTTGTCTTGCCCCGACACGCCAGTCCCTTTAAACGGCGAGGTTTGAGGCATCGAGTCGAAGTTTGTTCTGTGAGGAGTCAGGAACACTGTTAGGTACCCAGATTCGACTTCCCTATCTTTGTCCAGAGTAAATTGGAATGGCGTTTGTGTCTGATCACCATAACCAACTCCACGGAACGTGGAGGGATATAATGCAGTACTGTCAAGTAGATCAGGTACCCCAGTCTGGCTTGGTGCACTGGTAGGGTAGAAAGGCACTGGCGGCTTATCAACCAGATTGGTTTGTAGAAAATAAAATAATCACTCACTAATGGTTAAATTGTTAGGGTCAAAGTAGAACAGATAAGGGTGAAACTTGGAATTTGTCCCATTGATAATTGTAGTACCAAAGAATTGCGGTTGGTTCTCTTTCACGACTATCGAGGTAATGTTCTCTTCGTTATCAGCATCTATCGGTCCATCTTCTTCCCAAGTCTTGCTCGTGATATTCCTGTTAACGCGAGTAATTCTGAGAACAACATTTTGCCCCAAGCCAGGTTCAGGCACAGTGTTAGCACGTTTAAACTGCCACAACCACCGGGCCGCAGAACGCAGCACACGCTTAATTGCTTGGGATGTCGGCGCAACACTACCTGCAAGTTCCAACCATTCGAAATCCTGCGATCCCGGAAGTTTAATGGAGAAGGATGGTCGAGATTGATCGAGGTGTACGCAAATAACTGCGTCCTCCTCGTTCTCCACGACCTCCATCCCAACATGTTTGTCCCCGGTATATTCCACATGTGCTTTGTTCCCGTCAGGTTTCGTGGAATTATAGCGACGGATGATCTGATCAATGATGGGAGCCCATATGTCCGTACCCGTATTCAAATCAGAGAACCTGTCGTGGTGGTTTGTCGTCAAGTGTACTTTCAGCTGGCCTTCAGGCTGAATGAATACCACCCGCGCGCACGTATAAGGATCTTTAGATGGGTCGTCGAGTTCGTCGAGAAGTTTGAGGCTAGCGCGCCCGTCCTTGACAGATGTAACGCGAAATATACCCCGGAGATCCTTGTTGTCCTTGTGTAAAACTAACGATGATCCTCGTGTGATACCACGCGCACTGGCGTCCTCAATCTCGGGTTTGGAATTCTGGTAAACAACAGGAAAGAAGAAAGGTTTTTGTGGCTGTAGAAAAAAGCGACCCGTATCCTTTGTGCTATGTGATATTTCCTTATTAATCGTAGATCGCATAGAAGGCATCTTCGAAAGTACTCACTGAATGCTCCATTTAGATTGAATCTTTTGTTCCAAGGCCTTGCATGTTAAATTATGACCAAAGTCCAAGTTCTGCAAAAGAAAGGAAGTGAACCCTCCCTCCAATTCACCCAGAGTCCCTCCACGGCGTGATTTCAGAAAAACATAGTCTCGGAGGGAATCTGAGAAAGTGGCGTGGTCCGAGCTGGTGACGGTCGCTGAGCTGGTGGTGATCTCCGAGTCGCCTCCGCCCCTCACATAACGTGTAATATTCTTTTCACCAGAGCTCGTCGAAGGTAAACCGCAGTCAAATATAATCGTCTTAGGGACGGAAATGAGTCTGCGTCGCGACGAGGACAGCAGGCAGTGCAAGGACGTACAATATTATCGCCCTTCCCCTTCTCGTCTGATGTTTTTCTCAACAAGCTGGCTAACTCTTCTGCTAGGATGTCCTCGGTTTGCTTTTTTGACCTATTTGCCCTCATCGGGTTGCCTTTGCCCACGTCTTGTTCAGGCATGACCTTGATAGCCTCAGTCGAAGGCGACAATAGCGTCCCATAGCCCGCAAAGTATAGAATGACCGGGTCTCCGTACCTCAAGCGGCGATGGTCCCACAGTTTTCCGAAATTTTCAAAGATGTTTTTTTTGGTGGCATCTGAGTTGGTCAGGGTAATAATCTGATCTTTCAGATCCCCTAGATAGTCCTCCAGGTGTTTTTTGAAGCTTGTAGCATCTGAAGCAGCTTTCTGTAAATGAGTGTCTTCAGGATATTTGTCGATGCCAACGATCAGGGCAAAGATTCGCTTTTCATCCATGGTGTGAATGTGGGTGGGTAAGTGTCAGGTTTACTTGCTTCCTCCCACAAGGCTGAAATACCAATACAATATCCAACTCTGTTAGCAGTCCCGCTGCTGTCCATTTACGGATGACAGGCTCTAGAAATTTCAATCGCTCGATCGGGGATTGATACACGTTGCACATTCTTCTAGCGCGACAGCTTCTGATTCTGTACCGAGAATAATTATCAGCTCAATATGTCACTCTGGCTTCAGGCACGTGAATCACCTGAGATCTGTTGTGCTCCTATCTAGGTGGGTTTTTCTGGTATAAACCAAGTTTAAAGGCGGTAGGAGCGAAGGAGCATCCGGGTGGGAGTGAATAATACCTAGTTGGGTAACATCGTGCCCGACCCTGTTGAGAGGGGAGTGGTTCGATTGGCACTGCTTTGCCAAGGTTGATTATCGCTTTGATTAGGGATGAAGTAACGCCCAGTAGGAACGAATGATCCCTAGGTAACATAGCATTTTGCCAGACCCTGCTGCATCGAGGAGTTAACCGAAAAGGAATGATTTGCCAAAGGTGTCAATCCAGGTGTTTTCCTATTTTGCGGTATCTGTTCGATTTTGAACGGTGTGGCAATTTCAGGACTTCAAGTCACGGCAATTTGTATGTTCCGTTGAAGGTTGGTGAGTACCTGTAACACATATCAGGACTCGCTAATGAACATTTTAGAAGCTGTCAAGAGATGATCTGTAATGTTTTATTGAATTTTCCATAAAAGAATTCCAGTAAGCCTACCTTGTGTTGCAACCACTAGGCAACCAGTCGCGAGATGAGTCCACAACGGATTACAGCAAGATGTCCAATAATATAAGTTGGCGAGTCCCTCTAGTACTAACTAATTCCAGAAGCTGTCTGTCATGAATATGCTGCGTGAAACTTTGTAGACTTGACGCTGGGTGCCAAGCTCGCAATTTGTAAAAGCCTCCAGATACTATTGTCAAGTCCGAAAACTTTGCCACGTTGATGTTCGTGGGTTAGTCTACCCCTAAGAACGTGTGGTTCCGGCTGTCAATCAGCAGAACTGATGATACTCGGGTACACCTGCCTCATGTTTGAATCGTTTTAGGTGTAGTCCTTTACCGACTACTACTGCTCCGGTGATGCCTTTGGACCCTTGATATTATGGACCATTCCCATGCCACATCTTTTTGAAATTTGTGTCGAGTATCATAGATTACCATATTTCTGTTTTAAGCAGGTCCCTGTGAGTCTTTTCTCGTCGCTCGCTGCTGTGCATGGCGCTTACCATCATAGCACTACATAGGTTTTTATTCAGATGTCACCAAGGACGGCTCTGCAGCATGATTCAATTTGTAAATTAAGGTGCCAACCTCTGACAAATCCAATTGAAAAACAAGATGCATGATATCTGGATCGTCCCTGGAAAACCCTTGGAGCTACCATATTTCACTGGCCATTCATTCCCCGGTGCTTCACGCATCCAATTCTGAACCTCCCCCCCCTCCCCTCCCCTCTCTCTTCTGAACCATGGGTGCCCTAACCACTGCCTCCGTCCCACCAAAGAAGGAGATTGAAAGGCTCGCAAACTCCTTAAAAGAAGATATGGGATACATGATGAAATATTTGCACCTTAAGCGAAAAGGTGTCAATGGGTTCATCGCCGTGGTATGCACACCGTGTGCCTGTATGTTCTCTAGAGCTCTGCTCACAGTTAAATATAGGCTGCATTCATCGCTAGTGTACAGGCGTTGATCATTTCATTCACAAAAGACTCGAACACCACCTTATTTGAAAGGGCTACCAACATTGTTGGCCTATGTGGAATCATTTTTGACGTCACCGGGGCAATCCTAGGTGCGACGTACGTCTTGGTGATACTCGATTCCATAGAAGAGGGTTACAGCTTGGTCATGGGCATACACCGAGCTATCAGCGAACTTCTTGGATTGAACCTTTCAATGGAGAAAATCAGGGACATTGAAGCGCGACTCTCTGATTTAGATACAGTCAGACGGGGGCGTTGGGAATACGTTTCTGACACAATCGTCACAAAAAATTCACGATCCTTTACGACACGGATGTTCCTCTACATGGCCGAGAATATTTCTTTCGGTGTGATGGGTCTCGGTGTAGCATGCCTTCTCGTTTCAGTGGTCATGTTTTCGGCTACGCTTGGGTACCGATGCATCTGGATCCTGTGCTTGATCCTGGCTTGTGTTGCTTCATTTATTGCTGTTGCACCTCTTGAAACGTTAATTAGCAGAACGTAAGTCATGTGCTTATTGAGGAAAATGGATGAAATAATTGACCTCTTATCCACTAAAGGAGCGTAACAAAAGGGCTGAAGAAACTTGAAATGGGACGCGAGATTAATTCGAAGGAAAAATCCATGATGCTACTCGAGGAGCCACACAAATCAATGCTACTTCATGATGAAAAAAACATGGGTGTGGAGGTACAGTGGACCATTGGAGGGGATTTTATATGATAGCTTGGAGGTCAAGGAGGTGCGTGAAATCTCTATTACGGATGTCTTTGATGTAAAAATAAAACTAGGTACCTGCAGTCCTCTTTTGAAAGGCCAACTTGCTTCAAATTATGTGGGTTTGTTGAGTGTGCTGATAATGATACCTTTAAAACTTCAATCACGTGTATGCGAAATAAAGTATTTGTGCTGTCGCTCATCATTATCAATGCTTGTGCTACGACTGTATGTACATTGCCGCACTGCTACGGAATCAGCGAGTCAGCCTGAACGGCGCACTCTTACGCAGCGCTCTTGTATACAAACGGTATATTATATTCACTACTGAGACCCACCTGCATATATACCATAGATCTCCGAAGGGGGGGAGGGGGGGTTTCTCAGTTTTTATCTTTTGGGGCAATGCCCTATGTAAGATAATACAAGCGATGGTGCACGTACAAATATCTAGCCAAAGGATGGTTTCGAGCATAGACATTGGCCTTGCAGCTAGTGAGCCGGTAGGGCGAACACTAAGGAATGGGGCGGTGGGTGCGCTGCCTGTCTGAACTCAGGCCTTCAAAGGGCGTCGCTAATCGGCGTGTCGCAGTGATGTAGTGAAAGAGGGGTTTCATCGCTCCCGGGTGGGATAACAGTCGGAATATCGAGTGGGAATCTCTCGATAGCTTGGCGCGTAGTACCTCTCGCTGGTGGAAGGGGGTTATGCTATACTTAAGCTATAGGAAGCGTCGTCTGGACGCTGGTACAGGTATGTTAAGAGACACTTCCGTGTGTCGCGTATCCATTGGAAGGACCCATGATATCGCGAGAAGCGGGACACAGCGCAAAAGACGCGTTCGCCCTTTGTTGGCAAATGATCCAGTGATATGAGACCAGTGTTCTCTTGCAATTCCAAGAATCACTTTAATCACCCCAAACAGTTTGAATGTCTCTGTATTTTCTGCAGATGTTTTGAATGGGTTATATTGCCTTTGAGCCAATCCCACCAAGATGATGGGGTGTCAACCAGACAATTATGTCAGAATGATCATGAAAAATGTATCCCGGTCCCCAAGTTGAAGCACACAAGTTGAAGCTGAAACTGGCTGCTTATTTACGTAAATCGGGGCCAGGGGGACGACTGCTGGTGACATCTGTGCATCGAAAATAGAAATTTGACCGGAGACTCTTACCAGAACAAGAATTCATGCAGTACGGGTGTAGCAACCTTTAACCGTCCTCAACGTTTAAACCTGCACCTTCTATTGTTGATGATAAAGATGTATATATGCATCGCTCAATGACAAGCATGCAGAGCAAGGTATTATATATATATCAAACTTCATTATTATGTTTCCTTAGCCTCGAGCTTACTTACATAAGACAGAATCAAATTTAATGCATACAGGAAACGCCCAGTATGATAAGTCAATGATGCCTAGGTGGGTTAGTGCCGTACCAAGTCCTGGTGAGTCGGAGAGTTGTTCGATTGGCACTGATTCGCCAAGGTTGTTGATCAATCGGACTTGGCATGAAAGATACGTTTAGTAGGTTGACGTAATATTGTGTTGGACCATTTCGATTAGCACCGATGTGCCAAGGTTGTCAATCACCGGGCTTCCTATTTTGTGGATCTGTTCGATCCTGAATGGGGAAGCAAATTCAGGACCCAAACCACAGCAATTGTAAGTTCTATAACAGAATTTGGCCGAGTCCCTGCAACACTTTTTATGACTCACTATATAGAACATTTCAGAATTCGTCCGGAGCGATGTTCTGCAATGTTTTATTACATCTTCCATAACAATATTCGGGTAATTTCTACGGTGCCTTGCAACCACTAAGCAACGATTATACAAATGCTGTCGCGAGATGAGTCCCCACCGTTCCCAATACCTCCTAGACAGCCATTATAAAAATCCCAAAAACTGTCGTGTCCTGAATTTACATCATGAATCATTGCAGACCTGACGCTGGGTGTCAAGTCGGAAGTTTGTAAATGCCTCCACATACTGCTATCGGGTCAGAAAACTCTGCCGCCGGAGAACGTATGGGCTTCGGCTACCAATCTGTAGAATCGAGCTCCAATGATACTCGAGTACATCTACCTCATGCTCGGATCGTTTTAGGCGCAGTCTTTTGCAGAGTATGTACTCCGGTGATGTTACTTGACCCTGGATATAGGAGCTTGTTCCCGAGTTCCCGAGTCCCTTGGCACATGTTTTTACATTTCACATTTCCCCATATTGTGGTAGATTACCATAATTCTGTGAGTCTCTCGTTGTGCCTAGCGCTTACCAGGATAGCAATGCGCAGGCTTCTGTTCCAGGTGTCGCGAGCCAACACTGCATCTTGATTCTTCTTGTAAGACAGGTTGATAAATCTGATTAGAATACAAAACCCATGATTCTGAGTCGTTCCTGGCAAACCCTTGGAACTGCTGACCATCCATTCCTCCAGTCTTTCACCCATCCATCTTCTGAACTCCTTCATTCCTCTCCACTCCTCTCCACTCCTCTCTCTTTTGAACTATGCCTGCCACACACATTCCCCCCGGACCACCAGATGAGGAGATTGAAAGGCTCGCAAAGTCCTTTAAAGAAGAAATGGGATACAAGATGAAATATTTGCACCTTAAGCGGAAGGGTATCAATGGTTTCATCTTCGTGGTATGCGCATCGTATGATTGTATATTCTCTTAAGCTCTGCTCACAGTAAGAGTAAAATATAGGCTGCATTCATCGCTAGTATACAAGCGTTGATCCTTTCTTTCACAAAAGACTCGAATGGGACCGGTTTTGAAAGGGCTACTAATATTGTTGGCCTATTCGGAATTATATTCGATGTCACCGGGGCAGTCCTCGGTGCGACATACGTCTTGGTGATGCTCGATTCCATCGAAGACGGTCACATCCTGCTCATTGGCATACATCGGGTTTTCACCGAAATTCTTGGGTTAAACCTTCGCCAGGAGAAAATTCTCCAAATCGAAGCGCAGCTTGCTGATTTAGAGACGATGAGACGGGAGCGTTGGAGATACGTTCCGGACCCCAGTCTTGGGCCACAAAGACGACGCTTGATAACACGATTGTTCCTCGACCTCGCCGAAAAAATTTCCTTCAGCATTATGGGGCTCGGTGTAGCATGCCTTCTCATATCCGTGGTCATGTTTTCGGGAATGTTAGGTTTCCCAAGTATTTGGATCCCGTGCTTGATACTGGCTTGTGTCGTTTCATTCATTGCTGTTGCACCTCTTAAAACTCTACTTAGCAAAACGTAAGTCATGTAATTTTGAGGAAAGTGTATGAAAATTCACTGCCCTTTAATCCATCAAGGAGCGTTAGAGAAGCGCTGCGGAAACTTCAGGTTAAACGCGACCTGGAGCTCGAGGCAAAACGCGAGATGGAACTCGAGGCAAAACGCAAGTCGTTATTCGAGCAAGCGTACAAACCATTGCCACATCATGATGAAAAGAAAGTGGTTGTAGAGACAAGGTCGTCCATTGCAGCATCAGAGAATTATTGAACCGGACGATAGCTTGGAAGGTCAAGGAGGTACGTGACGGCTGTGTGTTGAAAGATGCCTTCGGTATAATAACAAAAATAAGGTACCCGCAGCTTTCCTTGCAAATATGCAAATAGCCAACTGTTTCGAATTTTTTTTTCGATGGTTTGGTTGGGTCTGTTGCTAGTTAACACCTTGAAATTTTCAATCATAACGTATGCGAATGAAATCTACTCATACTATGTGACTCATCAATATCATTGCTTTTTTTTTTGTACATCTGTACCTTGTAGTGCCATACTGCTACGGAAACCAGTGCACTGTCAGCTGCCCCCTCTTACGCTCAATGTTTCTGGAATGGTCTATTGTATGTATTCACGGCTGGAGCTTATCTGCATATATGCCATCACACAGGAACCCGTGGAGGGTCGTGTGGCAGTTATGCTAGAAGCGGCATGTAGGTTGGTCGTTTCACCGACTTGATTCAAGAAATGGGGGGTTCAAAATTAAGGTGCTTTTTGCTGGTCTGATCGCCGTCGTAGAAGTTAATATTTCCATACAACCAACAACAGTCCTCTGGATCATTTAATCACTTCACTATAATCTTAACTTTCCACTACCTATTGTACTTTCTCTTTGGAAATAAATTTATTTCACTTGAACATGTCCCTGTGAGTTTTAGGAATTTGGTATTATGCCCTAAGAGCGGCAAAGACGAATGAAGATATACAATGTCTGTGTTTGGAGTCCCGAATGATGCGGAGTAGAATCAGGGCACGAGGAGATATGAACTGATAAGGCCAAGCCTCACCATGTATTTGGCGCAAGGTCAGCCCGATATGTCGAGTGATCTTGCGAACTGTACAAACGAAGTTGAGGTAATTCATTTTAAACTAGAATAGTGTATTGGCATCTTTAAAGTCCGCCCTCCACTAGGTAATATACAATTAGAATTTACATAACTCTCCATCTGAAAGGAAAACAAATTTTTTTTTAGCAAAATGTATCAGCATCGTCCCTGGTAGTGATACAAAACAGATATATAGCAGCGGAGGCAGAGCGGAACATGCGAAGGCAAAACAAAATCAATGCAGACAGACAGACAATGTATGGTGTAAGGGTGAAGTGGAATCAACGTCCATTCCCAGTGCCGAGGTGAATTAATGAGCGTCAGTGATTTACTTGTGAGGTCACGTGTTCGTGAGTGCGTAGAAGCATATTTCCAAACCATGCATGCGCTGCAAATGTGAGTTTGTGTGCAGAAAGGACCATAAGAGAATGCGAATGAATCCAGCAAGTGTGCGAGTTTCAGGAATAAGGACATGGATAAGAAAGTTGTGAACCCGCATGATCATATATACCCCATGTACAGGCAGTGCGTGGTCATAAGAGGGACCAGTCATGTTGGTATTATGTCGGAGACGGTTTCGGGCCACCATCCCTCCGGCGCTTCTGGGGAGCCCTCGTGTTTAAATGTAGGATGGGGGCCGGATGTTCCAACGACGACATAATGGGCGATGACCTTCCGATGACGCCTCCCCCGGGAATATCGTACTGTCTACAACAAGTAGTAGCACCCTCGACCGCAACAACTGAATGCCTCGTGGTGGAAGGAATAGTCCCTCTCGTAAGAGCTTGTCCCCGTCGGACATGTTCCAGCTTCCCAACTTCTTCACGC
>QLPG01011693.1:0-17094 GCA_003314385.1 Gomphus sp. MG54 | reverse complement strand
CAGCTCGGCTGTGTTATATTGATGGGAGAAGAGGGTGACGGATGGACTGGGAGGGATGTTTGTAGAGGGATTAGAGGTTAATGGTGGAGTGAGGGGTATTTCAGGAGTAAGGGTAGTCGTAAAATCGTGAGTGGAGTGTCGGGATCATATAGGGGAGTGGCTGAGTGGACGGAGACAGGATGAGGGGAGAGGGAAGACGGGATAGAAAATGGGGATTGGTGACAGAATGGAGGGAGTAGGGATGGAACAGAGGGTTTTTTAGGCAGAGGGATGTCTTCGGGAGGGGAGATTGCATAGTTTGAAGTGTATCTCATGGGTCACCACCCCCCCTTTTAGGTAGACGTCCCACCATCTACTGAAGGTGTCGGCCTCTACCCAAGAAGAACGGAAAAGGGTCGTACAGGCATATGATGCACATATACAGAGTGTATGAATCGGAAACAGATGGGGATGGATGGATGAGACCTTGGCCGAACGTGCCGAATGACAACATTGACCGAGAGGTCCCTGCCAAAAACTTGCCAGCCATTCTGGTATACAAGCATGCACAAGGCAGTTGCATTGACTAGAGCTATTGGCGAAGCTTCCAGCGATGAAACAGGATCCTGGGTGAGCGAGTTGTGCCCAAATATTGCTGACTGATGGATCTAGTACATGACAGATGGATGGGTGGACTGAAGTCGTCTGGATGGAAAATCTAGTAGATGTATCTGTGCTTGTTAGCAAGAAATACTAGATCGAGAAGGGTCATAATCATAAATGAATTTTCAAATGGTCTGTGAGCTGGTGCTGATTGATCAAGCATGCTGGACAGAGTGCCGAGGGTGGGGCGTTGCCTTCCAGTCGGCTGGAAAAAACTGAAGTTCTTCTGAACTGGGTGGTTTCTGAATCTATACTGGTATTGGGTTGAGAATGCTGTAGTGTGGACCTGTCTTGTTAGACAACCTCCTAGGAGTAAGATGATCCGGTGAAGCTATGAGCAGATTCTGATTCAAAACAGTTAGAAAAGCCACCAGGAGACCTGGTTCCGAATAACAAGATAGAAATATCATTAAAAGGGTGTCTTGTGAGACCATATTCGTAAACCATGAATGCATGGAAAGTAGTGTGATTCTGGGTATACTGTCAAGCTTCGGGTACTGATAGACTTTCGTTCTGCCGAGGGGTGTTGGCAAAAGTTCAAGTGGACTATGGCCAAGTCCTGCAGGCCAAGAGTAGTGGCATTGGCTTCAACATGCTCATGCGTTGTGCCCTACTTGCCGTGCATGCCACTGGATTTGCAACAGACAAATACTTGGGGGGATGCTGATGATGCCGGCCCGAGTCAAGGACTTAACAGAGGAGAAGAAGGTAGAAGGGCCTAAGCCTAGTCGATACCCAGAATGAGGAAATATGTACATGCATGCCCTACTTATATAGGTTTCAAGAAGCGACATGTGGAATAAGGAATGTGGGACAACAAGGTATGCAGAGCATGTGGTTATTGTCCACAATGAATAAAATTAGAACAAGGAATGAAAAATGGGGATAGAACAATGAAGGACAGAATAATAGAACGTGTCCAAAGATAGGACAATAAGAGGTGCCAGACTATAAGACAAGGCTTGTAACCGAGGATAGTACAAAGATAGGAAGTCCCGATGTGAGATGGACTGAGGGGTGGGCGTATGGGTGGTGGAGGTACCGAGCGGAGACTGGCATACCAAGTGATGTGCATGCAGCATGGTCACTTGGATGTGGACCTAGGATAGTTGCTCGATCGGTACTGCCGGTGGATGGGTCTTGGTATGTGGACTGGACAGATAGAACAAAGGACAGGATTTCCTGAGGTGAGACAGGTTGAGGAATAATGAGTGGATGAGGTAGGATTAATGGTTGGTAATTGAGATACAGTGGATGAGGGATGGGGATGAGGAATGTGGATGGCAAATGTGCTGAGCTGGGACTGGCATACTGTCAAGTACACGTACCGAGAACCATCCACTCGGCAATGCCGACCGAGCAACCATTCTATATCCACGACCAAGTGCCCACGCCATATTAAAACTTGGTACACCAGCCTTGGCTCAGTACATTCACCATCCACACTCCTCACCCTTCATTCCACCTCACCTCGCGACTCCCTGCCCTTGTGTTATCCTTGGGTACAGCCTTTATTTTATACTCGGGCACTTTCTATTGTTCTACCCTCAGCCACATTCCTATTATCCTATCCTTTATTGTTCTATGCCTGTTTACATTCCTTCATTCTAATTTTACTCGTTGTGGACAACAACTGCATGCCCTGCATACCTTGTTGTTCTACATTCCTTATTCCCCATGTCACTTCTTAACCTATATAAAGTAGGACATGCATGTACATATTTCCTCATTCTGGGTATCAACTAGGCTTAGGCCCTTCTACCTTCTTCTCCTCTGTAAAGTCCTCGACTCAGGCCAGCATCATCAGCATCCTCCTGAGTATCTGTCTGTTGCAAAACCAGTGTCACGCACAGCAAGTAGGGTGCAATGCACAAGTATGTTGAAGCCAATGCCACTACTCTTGGCCTGCAGGACTTGGCCATAGTCTGCCCAACCTTCCAACGACACCCCTCGGCAGTACCGAAGTCCGTCAGTACCTGAAGCTTGACAGTATACCCAGAATCACACTACTTTCCATGCCTTACTTACGATTATGACCTCATGAAATAATAGCAGCAACACAAACATGTCAAAAAACAAGAGCAGTAAACAATCCCAGCCAAATCGATCTGGTACACAAAAAAACTTGGCAAGAATGGCAAGCTCCTCCGAATTGAACGACAGAGATGCATAATCAACAACCTGTGTCCTTTTTTGTGGTGCAAAAAATCACAAAATTGCCGGGTGCCCCAAAGCAACCAAAACCCGTGCAACTACTACCCCCAACCCCGTCCCCCAGGCAACTGGTACTATGGATGCTAAAGTTGAAAATTCAGCATCAGCAACCGAGGACTAAGTCACCATCTGACCTCTGTGCACACCAAGAGTTGCATCGACTTGGCAGATGCCAGTAGTGAGATCAATACTGCTACGTCTTCCTCTCCTCCTCATTTTATCTTATCCTGTCATCTGACTTGGGTACTGAACATTTTCGGCAAACCATCTTACATGCCTGATAGAATCAGCACTTGTTCACAACCATCCTTTTACTTCATTTTTGCTTGAAATTTCTGATCCAGTACTGCAAAAAATTCGGTTACTACTGAACAAATGGACATGTCACTAGATCTTCCATCTGGACAAATTCAGTCCACCCATCCATCAGTCATGTCACTAGATCCATCGGTCGGCAATACTCTGGCACAACTCACTCACCCGCTATAATCCGTTGATTAACAGGGTATTGGGCAGTATTATAATCCATCAAGCCACTAACGTTTTTAGGTGCATCCCAATGGCCTCAGTCCAGGCGGCACTTGCCACTGTTCCAAAAGCCTCACCCAGGATCCTGTTCCGTCACTGGAAGCTTTGCCAATAGCCCTAGTCAATGCAACTGCCTTGTGCATGCTTGTATACCAGAACAGCTGGCAAGTTTTTGGCTGGGACCTCTCGGTCAGTGTTGTCATTTGGCACGTTCGGCCAAGGTCTCTTCCATCCGTCCCCATCCATTCCCATTCATTCACTCCATATATGCACATCATATGCCTTTACGATCCTCCTCCATTCTTCTTGGCTAAAGGCTGATACCCTTAGTAGATGGTGGGATGTCTATCTAAAAGGGGGGGTGGCAACCAGCTAGAAACCTTTTCAAAACTGCGCAAACTCCCCTCCTGAAGACATCCTTCTCCCGCAAACCCCCTCCATTCTGTCCCCCCACTCCCCACCTCGTCCTTTACTCCTCCGTTTCCTCAAGTCCTACTCTCATTCTATCACGAATTCCTCTTCAATCTGCCACAGCCGAACCTACCAAACACCTTGGTGCATTCGACTTGCTCTTCTTTCCTTTATTTCATTTCTTTTTCTACCTTCAAAAAAAAATAAAAAAAATAAAAAACTTTATTAACTATTTCAAAGTCTCATCCTCATTGCCACCCATATCATCATTACCCCTCTCCTTCTGTTTTCCTTTATCTTCTCCAGCCTTTTCTCCCTCATCATCCACTTCCTGACTATCTTTCGGCTTCTCCGAATCTCCTGAATCCAGGATAAAAAACAATGCCCTCTCCACCCACTGGTTGCTCCTCTCCAACCAGTGGTTACTCCTGAGGAGCTCCTCCAAGAGCTCTACCATCCTCCGCCCGATCGATGGTTCGACCCATGGAACCTCTACCACTGGGGTCCTCCCACTTGGTTGTATGTTGCAGGCCCACTTCAGCCTTTTCCTGGGTGGTTCCACCACCTCCTCTTCATCCTCATCTCCCTCAGAACCCTCCTTGCTCTCTACCTCTGACTCTTGGTCGGAATCCTGAATAATGGGGCAAAAATTTTGGCCCTGGACACCTGCGGGGTAGATAAGTTACACCGCACCTTGCACCCTTTGCACATTCCACAGGCAGCCTCTGGTCCTGGGACACTGCACTCTTGTCCTTGCCTCTTGCATTCCTTGCAAGGTGGATGGAGGATTGGAGCCCACTCATCAGTGGCCTCATTGTGCTAGCTACAAGAATCAGCAATAATAGACAATAGATGAAAAACCACTCACCTGGGCCCCTGCCAGCCTCTCACTTTTTCCCTTTCCTTTTTCAGCTGGCTCCAAATTGGGCCTCACTGTCACACTCCTACCCCTCTTATATGGAACCCTTGAGACTACCAAGGTCCTGGAACCCCCCACAACAGTGGCACCTCGAACCTGCATCATCGCATCCATTACCCTGCCACCCTGGGTGCACTCCGTTCTGACTGACTGCTCAGGATTTCCCACCCTGGCCGACTTTGCCGGCTCAGCAGTTGTGTTACAAGCCTCCAGGCTCACCAGTGGGATGTTGGTCACCTGAGTAATTACGACAGCCCCCTTTGGGTCTTCAATGGCATCCTTTGTGCTAGGAACGATCACTTGCTTCATGGCATCCTTCTCGGCCACCTTATCCACAGCTGCCTCCACCTCCCTCCCTTCGGTTGCCTCTTGTGCGGCCTCCTCATCCCCCTTCCATTTTTCCTCAGCCTCCTCCTGTTTTTCTCCATCAGCCCTGCCCTTGGCCTCCTCTTTGGTAACCCATGCAGCTTCTGTCGCCTCACGGTCACACTGTCATTGAACCCACTTCATATCTATCTCAGCAAGCCGTCTCTTATCCTCGTCGGTATTGTAGCCCATTTTCTCTCTCTTTTGTTGATTGAGTTATGTGGGTGTCAGGAGCCGGATTCTGACGGACTTCGGTACTGCGGAAAGGGTGTTGTCGAAAGGTCGGGCGGACTATGGCCAAGTCCTGCAGGCCAAGAGTAGTGGCGTTGGCTTCAATGTACTTGTGCGTTGCGCCCTACCTGCCGTGCGTGCTACTGTATTTGCAACAGACAGATACTCAGGGGGATGCTGAAGATGCCGGCCTGAGTCGAGGACTTAACAGGGGAGAAGAAGGTAGAAGGGCCTAAGCCTAGTTGATACCCAGAATGAGGAAGTAAGTACATGCATGTCCTACTTATATAGGTTAAGAAGCGACATGTGGAATAAGGAATGTGGGACAACAAGGTATGCAGAGCAATGTGGTTGTTGTCCACAACGAACAAAATTAGAACAAGGAATGCAAAGCGGGGATAGAACAATAAAGACAGTATAATAGGATCGTGACTCGAAAGGGGACAATAAGGAGTGGCCGGATATAAAACAATGGGTCGCGTCCGAGGATAATACAAGGACGGGGAGTCCCGAGGTGAAAACGAGCCGAGGAGTGCGGATGGCGAATGTGCCGAGCCGGGACCGGCGCACCAAGTGTTATGCGGGCGACGCGGGCACTTGGTCGTGGATATAGAGTAATTGCTCGGTCGGCACTGCCGGCGGATGGGTCTTGGTACGTGGACTTGACAGTGGGTTTCTGACAAGGGAGGAAGAATATGTCTGGGTGCTACACCCAAACCTTTGTGTGACATCATGTTTAGGCAGCCAGAACTCTAATATTTAATCTCCGGCTACCAGCTTCATCGGTTCAGCTGCTAAGGGGGGGATTGTAAACTCGGGTACTGATTCCAGTACCTACTGGGAGACCAACAGCAGGACACCACCCAGCCCTGTGACCTACCCAGCACCTAACCCAGGGACTTGAACCCTAAGTTTACCCACAGGCACTACCAGACACTGGCAGGGAGGTCCAGCAGTAAGTATATAAAAGACAATGTAGCTAGAGAACAACCAAAGGACCCCCTTACCTAAGCAGCAACTATACAGCTACAGTGACTGTGACATAACAAACCTGTCACAGCTAGCAGAGAAGACAATAGAAGATTAAGGGGAAGGGATTACAGCAAACATATGAAAAGGGAAGATAGAGAAATGATTAAAGAAGTAATATAAGCAAAGGAACAAGAGAAATGAAAGAGATAAAAGGAATAAAAAGAAGGAAAAGAGGAATAAACCGGTAGTCCCCTGACAGGGATACTGTCAAGTACACGTACCAAGAACTGTCCACTCAGCAATGCCGACCAAGCAACCATTCTATATCCGCAACCAAGTGCCTATGCCACATTAAAACTTGGTACACCGACTGCGGCTCAGTATATTCACCATCCACACTCCTCACCCTTCATTCTGCCTCACCTCACGACTCCCTGCCCTTGTGTTATCCTTGGGTACAGCCCTTATTTTATAATCAGGCACTTCCTATTGTTCTACCCTTGGCCATGTTCCTATTATCCTATCCTTTATTGTTCTATGCCCATTTACATTCCTTCATTCTAATTTTACTCGTTGTGGACAACAACTGCATGCCCTGCATACCTTGTTGTTCCACATTCTTTATTCCATGTGTCGCTTCTTAACCTATATAAGTAGGATATGCATGTACATATTTCCTCATTCTGGGTATCGACTAGGCTTAGGCCTTTCTACCTTCTTCTCCTCTGTAAAGTCCTCAACTCGGGCCGACATCATCAGCATCCTCCCGAGTATCTGTCTGTTACAAAACAAGTGGCATGCATGGCAAGTAGGGCGCAACACATGAGTATGTTGAAGCCAATGCCACTACTCTTTGCCTGCAGGCCTTGGCCATAGTCTGCCCAACCTTCCAACGACACCCCTCGGCAGTACTGAAGTCTGTCAGTACCTGAGGCTTAATACATACCAAGTGACTAGTATGTGGCTTGGACACTTGTATATGGGTATAGTCTGACTGCTTGGTCGGCATTGCCAAATTACCAGATGTTCAGTATGTGTACTTTACAGTTGATACCATCTCCATTTCATCTAGGTTGATGTGGAACACATGAGGTAATTTGTGGAATAGGGCCCTGTATCATTCAACATATCTGTTTGCTCTCATAATGTGTTTGTATGGTGTGTGCATATCCAGCAGTAGCACCAACCTAAGTGTAGGTTGTTGGGAATCACCATATTCATCTCTTTAATCCACATACATATTCCCTCTCTCTCTCTCCCTCTTTCTGTCAGGGCAACCCCTGTGGCACCTGTGGTTTGTCATACAGAGCTGACAAGGGGGAAATCCTAAGAGGAAATCTCAAGGTCCCTTGTGTCAAGTCCATGATACCGAGCTCTGGTTCACTTGGCAATACTGACTGACCGACCCTTATCAATTAAACCCACACACCAGTGACAAGTTGTTCCTCACTAGTACGTGGTCTCAGCTCAGTGCATTCAGTACATCATTTGGTTCACTCTCCCTACCCCATCCCTCTATTCTTTATTATTCCTTCATCCCCCATCTTTTTCCTTGCCAGTTTCCCTTCAGGACAATTGCTATTCACTTATTATTTGATCACAATCCTATTGTATTATGCTTGGCCAATTTTCCATTGTTCTATTCTCACCCACTCTCCCATTATTCTATTCTCAGCCATATCTCATTATTCTATTCTTGCTTACATTCCTTATTCTATTCTTAATCATTGTGGACAATACCTCCTCATGATTCTTCATACCTTATTGTTCTCCATTCCTTATGCCACCCATTTCCACATCTTGCTTCTTATCTTATATAAGTAGCGAAGGTATGTACATAGTTCTTCACTCTGAATATCAACTTGGTTTATGTTCTCTAGTCTTCCTTCTCTTTTCTGAAGTCCCTTACTTGGGCTGACACTCTCAGCACCCTCTCAAGTCTTTCTTCTGTCCAAATTAGTGGCACACATGGAAAAGCAGGGCACAACACACAAGTGCATTGAAGCCTAGCTACCTCAATCAGTCTGCAGGACTTGGCCAATTCCCATCCACATTATTGGCATTACCGTTACCTAACACCTGTCAGTGAGTCCATACCCTATTTACCCTTTGCCCATTACTTACCCCCTAGCTGGGCCTAAGGTATGCAAACCCAAACCCCTAGTAGTTGGCCTACATTGTCAGTATCTCAGCTTAGAACCATGTGGGATCACAGTCAGTTACCTGACTTGAGGAAAGTACATCTCATGCCCATTTCTTCCTCAGCTCATTGGTCCCTTTGGTCCATGCCCCTTTGGTCTCTGCTCTTCAGTTTTGGTTTGGTCTGGAAAATGGGTAGTCCCCTGACACTTTCCAATCAAATTCTCAACTCTATCAACCTACAAACACAAGTCAACCAAGCCCACAAACCAGTCAACTGAGTACACAAGTCAACAAATCAAATTGAGCCAAGTCAAACATGAGCCATATACTTCATGAGATAACAAAACCCCCAACTATTCCTCTTCCTTTCTATATCTGACCAAATATCACAAGACACATCCCAATTTGGACATGTACCAAGACACCCAAGTGCCAAGTCAAACCCTTGTCTATATTCCCTTAACTGGAAAATCCAGATTGTACACATGCACATTGTGATTTGTTTGTATTATTTCTTTATATAATCTAAAACTGTAGGGTACATATATTCATCTACCCCTGAAAAGGTCAATCACAATATTTCCTTCTTTTTTGGTGATTTTGATGTCAACCTGTGTGCTTTTCAACTTTAAACTTTTCTCAAATTTCCTGTATTTTATACTCATTATTGAGTGAGTTATTTCCACTTTACTCTGTATGATACTAATGTGCATGTACAGAGTTGCTTCTGTTCAATATTTTGCACATGACTGGCTCCTGGGAAGGGACCAGTAGGTTGGCCCCTGTCAGGCACTGTCAAGTACATGTACTGAGATTCCAATAATTCGGCAGTGCCAACCAGACAGTCATCCTATGTCCATGTACAAGTGCTCATGCTGCATGCAAATCACTTTGTATGCCAGTCTCAGCTTAGCACATCTGCCATTGTTAAAGTCTGAGTTTGCGTCGGGTCCGAGCTGACGTAAGTCGGGCCGAGTCGTGTGTTCAGAGTTGTAAGGACTTGGCTTCAACTTTAATGTTGTGCCCTCCTTGATCGTCAGTCCTTTATTTCGGAGGTTCGGAGAAGGTAAGTTTTTTGGAGTTCAAGAGTGAGTGGGAATACAAGTCGATATTCGAACTAAGGCATAGTACAGAAGTCTGGAGGTATTTATACATGTGATCCTTATTGTAACTAATTAGGAATAATCAAGAGAACAATAAGACAAACGAAAACAGAGTACAAGAAGAATATACATTGGTGTTACAATAAGACTATTGTTCAATGAAAAAGGAAGATGTCCAAGGTCCGAGGGTAACGACGTTGGTCGGGCTCGGAGGTGGGAATGTAGGTTCGGACTTGGTTCAGAGTAGGGCCTTCTCGTAGCGCCCTATGTCGGATGTCCGAGATGTCGGAGTTATATCACGGATATAACAGTGCCCCCCTATTAGGACCGAGCCTCGAGGTCCTGGCGCTTAATGACGGTGGAAGTTACCGTGGGAAGATTATGTGATTAGGTGTCGAAAAAAGGTATAAAAGGGGGACCCTTTTCCATAGTAGTAGCCCAACCATGTCGTCAACCAACACCCCCGTTCCTGACGATGAAGCTGAACTACTAGAGCAGATGCGAGCAGCCTCAGAGCAGCTCGAACAGATCCGAGCTGAAAAGAAGAAGAAGGCCGAAGAGGAGGCCGAGGAGAAATGGAAGGCCGAGGAGGTGGCCAAAAGAAAGGCCAAGGAGGAGGCCAAGAAAAAGGTCGAGGAGGAGGAGGCCAAGAAAAAGGCCAAGGAGGAGGCTAAGCAGGAGGCTGAGCGCAAGGCCAAGGAGGAGGCTGAAGAGGCCAAGAGGGAGGCCGAAAAGAAGGCCAAAGAGGCTGAAGAAGAGCCAAGGAGGCTAGTGAAGCAGCCAAAAAAAAGGCCAAGGAGGAGGAGGATCGGATGGCCCGAAAGGAGGCCGAGGAATCTCGAGGGGCCTCGTCAAAAGTCCCAAAAAGGGGAACACGAGGGAGGGCTAAAAAGGGTTCCCAAACCATTTCAGAGCTATCTACGATAGCCAAGGACGTCCCTTTGAAGGAAGTTCTTTGGGGATCGCGACTCAGAGAGTGACCCCGGACTTGGGAGAGGGGGGCTCGGGGTTGTCTGAGCATGAAAAAGAGCGTGCCTGAATCGTCGAAAAACAGCGGTCAGCCCGAAAGGCTTTTGCTCAAAAACAGGTGGAGAATGAGCAACTGAGAAGGGCCAGGGCTGACGGTGCCAAGGTGGGTCTCGGACCGATCGAGTCCAGCCGAAGAACACTAATAAGCATGTTCCCGGACTTATATCAGACGTCCGAAGGCGGGGTCGGTCGGAGCTCGGAGGTGTGTAAGCACTGCGCCTACCAGGGGGACCCTTGCATTTGGCCTAGTACTGGGAGGGGCACTTCATGCCTGATCTGCGGGATCCGAAAAGTGAAGTGTAGGCCAGATGATGGCAAGGCGTCGGATAAGGGCAAGAAGAGGGGCAGGGGTGCTTCGGAAGATGGTGGAGGTCCTCCATCGAAGAAGAGGAAAGTGGAAGTGGTAATTGAGGGGTCGTCTCAGGGTCCGGGTACCTCCGGAGTTGATATGAGGGAGGTAGTGGAGGAGCTGCGGGGGCTGAGGCAGGATGTTTGGGGCATTCAGGAGGAGAATCGGAGGATTGCCGAGGCCCTAGTCCACATGAATGACCTCCAAATCCTCGAGCAAGCTCGGTAGTTCAACTGGTCGCAGAAGATGGATGAGTGGTGGGGGAGTTTTCCGAGGAAGAATTGGTGGGGGCCGGAGAAGGGTAAGGGGAAGGGGAAGGAAGGTGATAAGGGAAAGGGGAAGGAGAAAGAGAAGGAGAAGGAGAAGGAGGATGAAGAGGGTCCGAGGGACGAAGGGTCGGACCAGGACGATGCACCTGGGTCTGTGGAGTAGAAGTTTCTTTTATATATATTTTTTTTTTTTTTTGAAGATCTTGAATTGAGTGAAAATGCCTAAGTTCAGAAAGGTGAACTATCGGTCCGAGGTGAGGGAGTCTAGGACATCATCGAGGGACCTGGTTTGTCAGGGTAGGCTCAGTGGAAGTCAGAGACTACTTCGGAGGCGTGGTCAAGTTCGTTGGCTGGCAGCCAGGATGTTTCATCCGCAGTGCCTTCGTATCCGGACCACTTGACTAAGTATTGCAAGGGGCATCTTCTTCTTCTTCTGTCGATCTTGGAGTCAAGGATCTCGGAGATCTCATATTTGGGTTCTCCGTCGATGAGGACTGGGGGTTGGGGTGGGAGTATGCGTTTGGGGGAAGGTGTTCGGAGTTGAGGGTTCAAGCATTGAGACGTGGAAGACTGGGTGGATGGCTCTCATGCTTTTGGAGAGTCGCAGGGTGAATGAGACGGTTCCTACTTGTGCAATGATTTCAAAGGGACCTAGAAATTTCTCTGCTAATTTTTTACATTCTACATGTCTGAAAATGAGAGAAGTGTTGGAACCACGCATAAGCAAATTCAGTTTATATTTAACTTGCACCTCTACTGTCACTGCCAACAGACTTAAAACATAAACATTTTCAACTTAACGAGTCGAGACGAAATCACCGAGAGGCATGCGCATCACAAGTACATGAGTCGAGTTCACTACCAAACAAGTCGAGTCGAGGCGCAAACACGTGCAAACATACTATTTCACCACATCGAGGCATGCCAACTTCAACATCGAGTCGAGACTAGTCAGGGAATGAATCCAGACTTCGCAGATGGACTAGACACAGGACATTGTTTTTCCTCTTTTATTTCTCCATTTCCTTTCCACACACCCCGAAAACTCCAACACCGTTCCCCCATATGTAACCATTGTTCATCGTTCATTCATCATAAACAATTTTCCACTTTTCATCGTTATTTGACTCCTATGTATCTTCATATAAATAGATAAATAGATAGTAAAATGTCCAAAATCACAAT
Source organism: Gomphus sp. MG54 (assembly GCA_003314385.1). Taxonomy (NCBI): domain Eukaryota; kingdom Fungi; phylum Basidiomycota; class Agaricomycetes; order Gomphales; family Gomphaceae; genus Gomphus; species Gomphus sp. MG54. The sequence continues at coordinate 4,734 of QLPG01011693.1, read as the reverse complement.
GTATTTTTTCGAGTCTACCACCGTGTCATTCAACTTAAGATCACTCCTTTCCTTTCCTTGCACACAATTTTAAGTGCAATGGGCTCGGACTTTATTACTCCACTTCTTTATTCTTAACATGATTAAGAGTCTCAGACTCTACCTTACGAGCACCAATGGCGACCACCACATCCCCACCGCGATACGATGTTCACAAGTTCCGCGATATCAAGCCGAGATTGTCGCGAGATAACTGGCTATCCTGGAGCAGAGAATTGTTAGCAACAGCAAGTGATAGAGGGTTATATGACATGATTACTGGATCAGATAAGTTCCCTACCACTGCCACCTCTACTACTCCTCTTTCAAAGCTTGAAGACGAGTGGAGGGACCGAAACGGCATCGCATATACTCAAATCCTGTTGTGTGTATCACCCGAGTATCAAAATGCTATCTCAGGAACAAAAGAGGCAGCTGAGGCATGGAGATTACTCACCAACAAATTTGAGTCCAAGGATCCAAGCAAGATCAGCATCATTTGAACGAGATACGAGACACACCATATGGCCGAGGGTCAACGAGTCTCTTCCTACATCATGACAATGAACGAGTACCGCGGACAACTCGACAGAATGGGTGAGATGATTCCGGACTCAACTCACTCAGGGACGCTTCTCAGAAACCTCCCAGAGTCATGGAGATCAATCGCTCAAACAATATGACAAATCACTTACAAACCTGATGAGATTGCTGAAAGACTCGAAGCACACGAGGCGGACCTCAATGCCATCGAAGTTTCAATGCAGGCGGCCACAGCCTTTGTTGCATCCAACAAACGGGGCACTGTCCCTATCAACGCCACGATTGCCCAAAGTCACCAGGCGATTACGAGACCTAACCAGCGACCGACGTACCACTGCAATAACTGCGGAAAAGACGGGCACTCATCAGCAAGATGTTTTGCCCCAGGAGGAGGACTCGCGGGTCAATTACCTTGGGGAAAACAGAGAAGTACCCCTACTCTGTATCCCAGACCAAATAACCATTCCATAATCCCAGTTAATGTAAACCGAGTCATAGAAAGACGAGGAAGAGAGGAAGAAAGCAGCCAAGCAAAGCCGACAGAGAATCACATGATTTTAATGGCGGGCATTGTCAAAGAAGAAACGATGGACACGCCTACTACCAATGAATCAGCACTACTCAGCATCAATAATAACACGTACCCCTGGTTAATCGACTCGGCCGCGTCCAGTCACTTGTCCGGGAATGCAGAACTATTTGAACACCTATACGAGATTCCGCCTATCAATATCAAAACATCTAGCGGGGAGTTTTTCACTGCTAATAAAAGAGGAATGATTCACCTTATAATCCAAAGTGATCCAGCTGCCAATCTCCCAGATCTGCCAATCACACTCGCCGATGTCATATATGCACCGAAACTCAACACAAATCTCTTGTCAGTTGGGAAGATGACAAACGTGAACCTAGATGTCATATTTAGCAAAGACACGACCTCATTGTCATTCCAGAACAAGATAATCGCTCACGGAATCAAAGTCAACAACTTATTCGTGTATACATCGATCGTCATAAAGCCACCACCACCTACGAAGGTGTTAATCGCAAATGAAAACACCAACTTATCGCTGTGGCACAACAGACTGGCCCATGCTGGATACACGACGCTCGACCTTATGACGAAACTTCACTCGGCAACTGGGCTTCCACCTACCTCCTACCTTCAAAGAACTACAGGATCCAAGGATGTGCACAAGCTGCCCGTTTGGAAAACAAGCACGATCACCGTTCAAAAAAATCGAAGACTTACCAAACAACATTGCAGATATTATGGTATCTGAAATGGGTATATGTGTTCGCGCCGATCGTTCGCCTTGCGCGTTCTCGTGCATTCTCGGTGCCCTGTGTGTGTAGGCCATCTGCATGCAGTTTGCATGCTTTTGTGGCAACTTGATAAGGAAAATGTTGAGTAGGATGGTATCGGCGTTGCGTGCCCGGGATGCCCATGCCTTTGTCACGTGACGTGTGTTTGCGTCATCCGCCATCGTCTCGTTCGATAGCGGTGATGGTGACTTGTTGTAGCTGGGGGTCCGCTGACTGTATGACGAAAATGCGCCTTCACTGCACTTGGACTCGACATGGATGTGCAACGCACCTGGCCTTCTCGACATTACGGCGGATCTCGCGGCCCCTGTGGATGGTACCGCCGTCTGCCTCAATGGCTCCGCCTCGACGATGCGCGTTGTTTCGCAAGCTGTCCATGTCGGTTCTACCGATGTCATGGTTCTTCTGGCGGCTCGCTTGGGATGTACGGCCGCCCAGTTTGATGGCTTTTTCATGTATGTCTTTTCTTTTGTTTTCGTTTCTTTTTCTCTGCTGACTTCCCTATCCACATCCTCTATCAATCCCTCTTCAACATCTCTTGTTTGCGCTGGCACTACGGTCGGCGGCCCCTCCTCCCTTGTTCATATCTGTGCGGCCACTAACGGCCTCCCTTTTTGCATGGGTCGTACGACCGGCGGCCTCAACGGATCGCCGTCCGCTGCGCGCGATGTGTCGGGATACATCTGTGGCGGCCCTTTGCCCCTTACGGTAAGTTCCGTCGTTTGCGTGTAGCATTGGGTTCCGACTGACTCGTTTGTCGACTCGTTCCTTGTAGCGCGTGATGGTCTGCGTTCGATGACACGCGGCGTCTCGTGCATCATTTGTTCAATGCGGCATGTGGCTGCTGTTCGATGGTCTCGATCCCCGCGGTAAGTCTCGTCGTTCTTGTGCGGCGTTCGGTTCTGGCTAACTTGTTCGCTATTTCGTTCCCGTTTGCATGCGCCACCTTGCCTATCGTTCGCGTTGCATGGGTCTCGATCAGTGGTACGATTGGCAGCACCTTGTGACTCCTGGCCTCTGCGTGTCTTAGCGACATGTGATCGGATCGCTCGAACCTGTGCGGCAGTTCTATGCTCGGTTGCCTCAGCGGCGTATCATCGATGGTGTGCAGCGATCCGGCGCACTCGATGTGTGTGTGGTCTGTAATTCAGTCCCGTGCCGGTGGATCGGTTTCGACATACGTGTCATTCATGTGGATCATCTCTGGAGGTCTCAACGGCTCGCCATCTGCTATTCGGTCTGCAAATTACTCGTTTTGGCTTGAGAACTAGGAATGCGACCTCTTGGGGATAGCATTTTGTCAACCACATGTTCATTATATAATTTATCGAAGTCAATTGAATAACAAGTTGCGGGCGGCACTGGAAGTTTATTACCTGTTGGTCATCGGTTGTCCATCCTCCCTCTACGAACAGGAGGTGTACCCTACGTCCCATTGTGCTCCTCAGTCCACATAATAGTTTTCTCTTCGATGAAGTATCCCAATTAACTAGCTATTTTACAGTTGTATACATGAGCCCCCAAGTTGGGCCAACAGTCTACTGCGTGGATCAAATGCAGGTGGCATGTGACAGGACTACTATGTCAATTCCCAATGCGGTGACATTTTCCACCCCCTATTCATACAACCGATATCACTCTGCAATCTGCCTTATTGCTAGGTCTCACATGCAATGTGTGGTCTGATCCAATGTTACACCATGATCCTATCCATATATATACAGCATAGTGGTACAGATGTTGGTCACATAGCCAGGCCTCGCAAACCATCTGACCACAGAACTGAACCCGTTTCTCGACAGCCCCAAAGCTCTGTGCTATTCCCAGCCCAGAATACTCAATCCAGTCCTAATCTTCCACTTGTAAGTTGCGTGACTCCACTCCAGAGTTTTGTGAGCCACGGTGCTCTGTCTCAACAATACACTCATAGATCCTTACTCTCGTGTCCCGCTGAACCCACCCAACTCCAAGGATCAAGTCACTTTCTGCCCATGAATCCTTCCAACCTACTACCGAGGTTGAGCTCTCTCTCTCTCTCTGGTCCAGCACAGAATCTTCCCAACACAGAACACTATGCATATACAGAGATGTGGAATTTATTTGATAATCCTTCTGAAGCATGCAGGTTTTTTTCTAATTTTGGAGACTCACCCCAAAGGGAAAGACGCAAGCACATCTTCAAAGCTTTGTTCCTCTCTGGTGATCAGAATGGGAACTTTGGCCAGGATCTGCTTGATCTCATTAATGTGGTTGACCCAACAAGTATCCGAACCTTTTTCAATGTCCTTCAGTTTGTGAAGACCCCAACTAGGGTGGTGGTCAATGCCAGAGAACTTTTGTCCATACCGCTTCCAATGCCTATAACCCTTGCGACCCGGAATCACTCTTCAATGAGCACAGAGACAAACACAGAGTACCAGCTTGACCCAATTATTCTCAAGCTTTTCAACCCACAACAATTTAGACCAGCAAAGTCATCTTTCGACACCGTGATCAACAGTATAAGGGATATGTTTGTTCATGTACCAATCCGGACTTTAGTTACACTTGAAGGAGATGTCAGGTATGTATCCATTATGAGTACTTCGTAAATTTATCAATCTAAACCTATTCACACTCGGACTCACAGTGACTGGTGTTATGTGAATGTCCTCTACCCTGTAACACAGGTCATAAACAAACTGCTCTCTGAGACGTATTCCAAGAAGAATGTGCCCCGAGCCTTTCAGAAAAAAGTGATAATCAAAGCTCAATATCACCCACCTGGCACTGAATCTCGCAAGTAACGCAACCTTAAGCTCCCAACTCTAGACTCATCCATACCACTTCACAGAATCGGGCATAGAT
>QLPG01011690.1:0-12818 GCA_003314385.1 Gomphus sp. MG54 | reverse complement strand
TCAAGGGGCTGCTTCTCACCGTTAGCGAGTGACACGGCGACCTTGACCACATTCTTAATATATACCAACGATTGTATTCAACTGATGACGGACTCTAAATAAATCGAGTTACTAACTCTATTTGGCGAAGGAATACAGCAACCATGGAGTTGCGTTCCAGTTTAGCGGTGCTGCGTTCCTCCAAGAAAACATCCGCTTCGTCGATCAGTACGACGGCTTTCCATTTGGCTGCCACGTTAAATATATCAGTCAGTTTAGAATCGAGAGTCGAAGGCTCTGTGCCCAGATCCCCTGCACCGACAACATAGAGAGGCTTATGGAGATCCAGTAATATCGATAACTCCAGTGTGGCCAAGTGAACAAGACATGTGCCGAACTTTCGCTGATAGCTTCCACTGTCGGGGACTTTCCCACTCCAGGAGGTGCTAAGTGGTTCTCAATTAGTGGCGTGATATGTATCTAAAATTTGGAGGAATATACCCCATAAATTAAATACCAGTCCCAACCCTTTCCCCTCGATGAAATCATCAATCTATTCTTCCTCCATGTGTGAGCCCACGAGACTCCGTACCAGAAGCTTGCGGTGGGGGTCGATGAAAAGGTTATCGAATACCTCATTATTCCATTTGATGGGAGTCACATGTTCCACGTGAACTCCACTTCGAGAAAGGCGTCAAGTCAGAATGAGGACTTGAGCTTGTTGTGTACTCACGCCATCGCTTGTCTACCAAACTAAACCCGTATAAGATGGGAGTGGTGAGGATAATGTGTTCCTTGTCGGTGCTAGGTATGCCATCTGTAATTTGTGGGAGAGAGTCGGAGTTGGCAGTAGCTAAAGGGTGATTTATGAGATTTCTATGATGAGAAGGCCATCTATGATAGGTTGGTTTCACGTGGGCGAACATGCCTAGTATGCAGGTAAATCTGTGAGACACTTGACACAAACCAGCGAGAGACTTGCGTCGATCAATAATAATGCGGCCGTTTACCTGCCGTCAAAACCCATACTCAGGTACGCTCCTCCACTAGCAGATAGGCAACGTGGGCGTACATTGACTTTTGTATGGTTCACCGCAAAATCCGGGTTTGTATACGCTACACCACTGTAACGGACATGATGAAACCCATCCAAGCGAAGCCATCTTTGTCCATGAATGAGGAGCTTCTCACAGATGACATCGACACTGGGATGCCGCTCCAGTGGATATGCGACAAGCTGAGAGATACCAACGACCCCTTCAAACCCCTCAATCTTGAGTTCCAGTTTCACGAGCTCGAATGGTTTTTCCGGGAATTTGTCACCCCAGGGACCATTGACGTACTCACAGAGAAAATTCCAGTAAGGATCGCCATTTCTACAGATGAACTGGCCCACCTCTAAAAGGCGCACTGCACGAGGCTCGGATGTCAAGTCAAATGAAGTGAATAAGATAGAGCGCGGAAGCATGATCGCCCAGATTAACTCGAAGCTTATCTCGTTATTGTAAAGGAATGTACTGATCTTGCTGAGCGTTGATTCGTACTCCTCTTCCAGAAAACTTATAAGGAAGGAAAGGTGGTCTGTGGTCTCTTGATATCGTGAAACAGTGGGATCCTGACTGAGATCTTTGAGGTGAGATTTTAATCGAGGAAGGTATGCCAGGAGCAATTCTGGAGTGATCTGTCCCATAATCTTGGTGAGCACGGAGAAATAACCTAGGGAAGTGTGTACTTTAAAAAGTCTAGTGTTCCACGAGATGTTTCGTACACCATCAAACACAACCCCGAAAACACCCACTAAACATTCACTCTGCACGAGAACCTTGGTCGTAATCTTCGATATATCCGAGTTCCGCAACATCTCCACTTTCCGCCGCAGAATAATAATGTACTCAGCGTGTGGGGCATAACGGGCCTTTCCACTAGGAACATACACCTCATAGGGCTCCTTCACTTCCCAATTCCTGCCATTTTACACTTTGTCGAGTCGTTTAACCTCTATTCGTGTACCAGGCGCACCAGAGACTGATGTATTACCCGGAAAGGTGGGTAGTGGCCCGGGCCTGGTGTGGACAGGCGGCGGAGTGTAGTTGCTTCGGTTGCTGGCACGACGCCATGAAAATAACTTTACTGGTCCAAGAGGCATGTCAGGTTACAGTAAGGGTGTTGTTACAATATGCGGCGTGGGAAAATGAGGCCTTTTGCGAGCTGTGCAATGCTGTACATGAGGAAGCAAGTTTGTATCTTCTCATAGGCGATGGATTTTTGCAAAGTGTGACGGGTCACTGATGTCACCGGCCGACTGGCTCTCACTCGCTCTTGATCAGCTCGTGTCAAAAAATTTAACTAAGATGGCCGTGTAACTTTCATGTCACAGTTTTCTGGTGTCAATACATTTTCATCTCTTTACAGCTTGACGAAGCACTGATAAGTTGATATAAGTAAGAATGGTGGTGTTTTGGGCTTCATCACAGGCGCAATAATACCCTCCTGGCGATTCTGCTTTCCCTTAACCCCTTTGACTATCATATGTAATATATGCATATATTACCACCCAATTATTTCTCGGAATTTCTCTACACAGCATACGAAAAACATTGAGGACCGGATCGGACCGTACTCTTCCATTCCTCCTCTCTGTCGGTCCGGAAACGTTTGCAATGTCTGTGAAATTGCGTATGCTTCTAGGATTATAGGATAAATATCATTATTTCTGGGGCTAATTGAGTCCCACGCTCTTAAGTTGGTCCTCGACCTGTTCAGCCTCGCTCATGACACATAGTTCCTGCATGTACGCTCATGAGTGGTGGCACTGGATCTAACACATCTTCTGGCTAGTCAAACATCCATTATTTATTCTCACCAACCGTGCCACTCACATACTCATAGACCACCAGCCACGGCCCTCAACACCGCAATACAACACACAACACGCCCCCCCTCCCCCTTCCCGACCCACTCCGTATACAAATCCAAATCGAAACAATACCTGTGAGGCTGGAGAATTCGGACAGAACATACGCAACCCTCCTGAAACCCGTTGACATGGTAGGCACAGGTTTTTTTTTATAATCAATTTATCCGACCTCAGGCTAGGCCTGTGGTGGTGGTGGTCCCTACACACATTGTATGATATGTACTCAAATTGGATGAGCATTTCCCTTCGCTCCCTTGGACTCTTAGAAAACCTGAAAACACAGAAATACGCTGCGTCCTCGAGTGGGGCGGACGCACCGACGTCGGGCCATTAGGTGCAGGCCGGGACACCATAATCTATCTGGGACGGAACGTAATCTCTAACATGAACATTCGTCTTTAATTGCCTCGGGTCTCGGCTTGCCTCGGGTCTTGCCTTGCCTCGGGTCTGCTGAGCTTTGGCTGGGCTCTGGTGGGCTGGCTGGCTCCTGCACCCGGAAGGCGGGGGGTGGCTTGTAAATTAATAAATTTCGCATGTGTAGGAAGATTGATGATCAATCAAGAAGAGCCTGGGTCCAATATCTTGAGCTTTTGCAAGAAACCCAAATCCCTCGACTCATTGCGTAACACTCTTGCTCAAGGTTGTTTATGATTGCAAACCTCATTGTTTGGGATTCAATGGTAGCAATCATCTCTGTCTGTGTAATCCTGAAGACACCGCTCCAATAATGGTCAGGATGTCTTGCTGAAAACCAACAAATGGTAAATCAAAGTTAAGATACAATTAGATGGTGTTTATGAGTTAATAAATCTCCTATGTGTAAGATCTATTAATGGCTTGTAAATGTCACTTGGAGGAGGTTGAATTGGCTAATTCAAATCCACCTGCATTTGATCAAAGGCATTATTATACTAGTGCCTGAATTCAACACTCACACTTTAACAGCTATAATGATCACAGGTTGCAATTACGGGTAACAAAGGTCAGACGCCCCTACGCAGACAAATTATGGCCATGTGTACCGTGTCGACGAAACATCCAAGGATATGGTCTCTGGGACGTCATCAGTACATGATGGTCAATGTTCTGCTCCAACACGGTACTCACTTTGAGAAAGGAGCCGCTCCGCGACCTGCCAGATGTCTTCATATCGGAACCAATTCTTCAATGCAAAGTGCCGAAAAAGCTGTCTCCAGGGACGACGACGATCTTGCCGTTGTCTCGATAAGGGCTGTTTTGGAGTGCGGTTTCCAACAGCTGATCGTTGTAGAGCAGGTTTTTCTCGGGCTCGGGCTCCACCAAACATTGAAAACCAATGAGCCGCAACTTATCAAATCCTGGCTGGGTCATTCGTTCCAAGAAGGAAGAGATGAACATTGGGTGTTCTGGGGCAGACGTCATTCCCCACACTTTATGAGTGAGATGAGGAAATTGCTCTGGATTCCAAGCACGTTGCAAGAAAGTGAACTCAGAATTTGGTAGATATAGATGGGTGATAGAACGGAATGGGGGGTAATCTCGAATGCCTCGGTAATAATTGATAGTGAGATGGGTAGCAGTACTGTTTTCGCCCAGGCTGGACAAACTGGGTTCAGAAAGGGCGAGATTTTTCAGCCTCGAAAGTCTTGATATTTGAAGGGCACACTGCTCATGAAGAGGTTCCCATGAGGAAGTTGTTGCGGATAGCCACTCAATGAGACCGTGTGGTACAAGATAGGGATGGTCCAACGATAGACAGCTCTCGCAATAAGACAAAGTGACAACGCAGTTGGAAGGTGGTTGGCAGCCAACTCAAATATATATCGGACGATTTCGATGGGGAAACGAGCGATTGTACACCCGAGCCGCGCGAGAGAGAGCTGGAGAGCTACCGGTGACGTAAATGACTTACTGGTTTACGTTAGATACGTTAAAATGGTGAAACATTGATATGCGATGGGCTCACTGGTTTTTCCCTCTTGTCATGTTTGAGCTTTCAGTGTGTGTATGTTACGACATGTGAGCCACAGTAGGCACCATCACGTGCTTAAGAAGTTTCACGCGCGATCTACGTTTAGTCGATCGTAACGGATGGGTAAACAACTCGATTGTGGAGCCGGCGCAAGCATAGATACAAACAAAAAAATAAAATAGGGAAGTGGTCAGGGAGGGTGTGACAAAAAAGTGGAGGCTTGAAGCCTTTATGGCTATCGAGCGTGAGTTAGGTGAGAAGGACGCAAAGACAAGTTTGGAGGTATGGAAACTATATATACTCAAAGGATGCACGTGACTCGTTTCGTAGACTTTGCATTGTCCAATCCACTTTCGCCAGCCGAACTATAAAACTAAAGTAAGTTATTGAATGTGTGAACTTTTGAGAACGCCTTTATTCCCTGCTCTACCACAGTACTTCTTCTACTAAAATCCATTGCTCACGATAAAATAGTAAAGCCTCGCTACTTGGCCAGTGCTCAGGCCAAACGTAATGTCAATGGTGTCATTGATAACAAGGTCGAATCTGGCCGTCGGTTGGCACACTCGATGGACTGTGTTGTATAAGCAAGTCTTCTGGGCTGTGCCTCGTCGAGTACCCACAATCCCTTGATTTGCCTCTATGACATAATTTTCATCACTGCCTTTATATATTAGGCGACAGTCAGCACCAGCAACCACCAGGTGAGAATTTTCAGGACACACCTTCAAGAAAAGCAGAGACAGAAGCATTGGGCATATTTTTCGGCAACGTGACTGATACCATACGCTGCGCGGGGTTCGCGGAATAATCGCTAACATTTTGAACTCCACTGAGCTCGTCTCCTGGTTCTCCGCCAGAGTTATAGAAGGGACGACTAATGCACACAGCATATTGTTGTAAATGAGGAGGAGGACCCACTTCATCAACACACATTGTGCCATCGGGACAAAATCCATACAGTTCATAGGTACTGCCATCAGTGCTCAGGCAAAAGTCCTCGAACACATCGTCGCTATATTCAAGGTCACACCCCCTCGCAATCAATGTGTCACCCTCCACACATAGATCTGCAATATCCCGTTTCGCCGGTAGAGATTTCTTGATGATTTGACCAACGACTCCGCCCAGGGTCGCTGCCGGTGATGCAAGGGTTGAATCGAGATGGTGGATGATAAGAACGAGAGTGGCGAATCTTGCTGCAAAAATCATGGCGTCGGAAGGAGGTAATTGGGAGGAGGCTGGTATGGTTGAGAAGAGATTTTCTGAGAGAAAGTTTTCTACCCTTCCCACCACCTATGCAAGTGGGGCTAGAGTCCACTTGATGGGCCTTGGGTTACAGCGCATGATTTTTTTTGGTTCCCCTGGATATCTTTAGGTATGGACTAGAGAACGATCACCTCCATCAAATAAATGATTAAAATGTGCAAAATTTCTTGAACTTATACAATTAGAGCTCTTCCCCTCGACCAGCGGAACAGTTCCATGTTTACTTGCATATACATACTTCATGTGCGAAGCAAAAATATATATACAGTCGACCAACGTTGGCAACGATTCCAAAAGACCCATATCAACTTGAAAACCCTATAAGACATCCAGAATATGAAATGTTGTAAAAGTGATTAACATCTCTCAAAGTACTAACAAGAGTAGTGATACCGCCAGAACTTGGTAGATAGTTCTTCCCACCTTTTGACATACTTTTGAGCAACGTGTATAATGGAGACCTAGGCGACCGTAACACCTCGGCTTCATATTGAGACTTATGCCATGCTAAATGCATTCACGCATTCACAATAGATGATGGGCCCTACCTGAATGCATACACTTAATCCTATTCGCTCGTTCCCACGTTCTTACCCACACCCCCTCTCATCACACTGTGTCCTCAAATACCTCTAAGAATGGAACCAGGAAGATTGGTCCTACTCTGTGTGAGAGATACAATGATGAAGGCCTCAGTATAATCCAGGTTGTGATCAAAGCAACCATCCAGCCCTCCATGAATCACTCGTGTAAAACTCGAAACACCTACATGAGACATATGGCCCCTGTATAGCACTGAACCTCTGGGCCAATATAGCCAAGTAGTTTGACATATCTTTCCTTACTGAGCTCCCCCTCACCCATAAATTCATCGAAATGTTGATATTTCACTTGTGCATCAAGTCAGCCATTGTGCCTATTTCCAAGAGTCTACATGTGCTCTGTTTCCGATGTCCGCCCCCCCTCTACCTACAAGATCATCTGGAAACAAACCCTTGGCAATGTGTAATGTCAGCGACTACAAGATTCCGATGTCAATGGAGAGGTGATTGTAGAAATCTATGCGTATGACTCAGTCGTGTAAATGGGAATGCGACTGTATTTCACTCTACCTATGCGTATGACTACAGTACAATAGTAAGTAATCAATTGAACTGTAGTGCATGTAGAATGTAAGTCTTACCTTAGTCGTGTAAATGGGAACGTGACTGAGGGAAGTCTAGGAAATGACTCTAGTTTTATACTAATGGAATGTGGAACCAGAGTGGAACAAAAAACAATAAGAACAATAAGAACAATGAGAACAATGGAATGAGAAAAATAAGGAGAAGAATAAAGGATATGGTAATACAGTATTCCAACACTCCCCCACACTACAATAATGGGCAGATATTGTGGTGGATTTGTGTCCTGAGACTGAGTAGGTGTCCTAAGACCAAGTATAGTTGTGAACTTTTGATCTTTCGGGGAGGGCAGGGCCTTTGTCATGATGTCAGCAGGCATGTCAGCAGTAAGGAGATACTTGAACAACATGTCCTTTGCATCAACTCATATGCGAGTGTAGTGGTATTGCATGCCAATGTGTTTGGAGCAAGCATGGAATCCAGGATCCTTCGTATGAGCGATGGATCCCATGTTGTCACTGTTGATCGTAGTAGTACCTTGAGCATGGCCAATGGTTTCAAGTAATCTTCACAGCCACATGGCCACTTTTGTTGCATGACAGCTGGCTATGTATTCTGCTTTGCAACTGGATGTTGTCACAATAGCCTTGCATTTGGAGCTAGGGAATAGCACATGTTTGGTCAACCCACATGGGTCACCGGGTCGGGTGCCCTTGGGTGCGGGTGCAGGTCAAGCCCACAGCACCCGTGACCCACCCCACCCTGGCGCATCAACCATGTACTCGTGCATGTGCATGTGTACGACACCCAACCAGCCACTTGCTCCTGTCGTATGTGTGTGTGTGTATGACACGGACGTGCATACAACACACATGCATACAACACACACGCACATATGACACACATGCGCATATGCCACACATGTGCCACACTGTATGACACGCATGCACTGACACCAATGAGCCGTACGTTCACACGTACAATGTGTTTGTATCAGCGCTTGCACGTACAGCACGTTCATGCATGCACATATAATGTGTCCATGTTGGCACGTTCGAGTCGGCGTGTATGTATACAGCACATTCGTGTTGGCATGAACACGACGTATAACATGAATACACCGCAGGCATACAGGTGCACCATGCACCCGACACCCATCAACCCATGGGAAAAAACCCATGGGTTGACGGGTTCGGGTTTCCCATGGGTCGGGTACAGGTCACCCACATTTGACCTGTGGGTGACCTGTGCCATTCCCTATTTGGAGCTCCATGAAATGGCTCCTTGACCAAGTTTGTAGATCTAGCCAGATGTGGAGCTCCATGTGTCCATACAGCCTGCATAGTCTGAGTCTGTGTATTAAATGAGTGTAGGCTTAGATGTTCCACCCAGGATGAGTGCATAGTCTCTGGTCTGTTTCAGGTATCACAGTACTCCTTGCAGTGCAGTCCAGTGGGGAAAGCCAGGGTTGCAATTAAATTGGCTTAATTTGTTTTTGGCAAAAGTGATATCAGGGTGTGTCACCATCAATGCATACATGAGTGAGCCGACACTGGCTAGATCAGGATTTTTTTGCATTCATTCTTTGTCTTTATCAGAGGATGGTGACATGGACTTTGTGAGAATGACATTAGGGTCCAGTGGTGTAGATATCCCAAAAGAGTTTTCCATGCCAAAACATTGTAGTATGGTGTCAATATAGGCTGTTTGTGATGATGAGATAGTCCTGGCCTTTCGATCTCTTGTGACATTCATGCCAAGGAACCACCTTATTGGACCCATATCAACAATGTCTATGATCTTGCAAAGGTCTGCGATCATTAGAGTGAGCATATTTGAGTCTGTAGCTGCAGCTGCCATGTCATTAATATGTACTGTAACCATCAGACTACCCTTGTCACTTTGCTTTAAAAAAATACTGTGGTCAATGTCAACTCAAGTAAATCCAGCACAATGCATTTCTGTGTAGATGTTATGACTCAGTTGAGCCGAGGAGTTGGTCAAGTCGGGGGTGGCTAGGCTTCAATGTGCTCATGCATTGCACCCTGCTGTTCCATGTGTGCCACTGATTTGGACAGAAGAGAGGCCTGTGAAGATGCTGAGAGTGTTGGCATGAGCAAAGGACTTTTGAGCAAAGGACTTAGACAGGAGAAGGGCAGACAAGGGGGTATGAACCAAGTTGATATTCAGAGTGAGGAATTATCTACATACATCTGCTACTTATATAGGTTAAGAAGCAAGATGTGGAACAGGGTGGTATAAGGAATGGAAAACAATAAGGTATGAAGAATCATGTGGAGGTATTGTCCACAGCGATCAATAATAGAATAAGAAATATAAGCGAGAATAGAATAATGAAAGATGGCCAGGAATAAGATAATGAGGGAGTGGATGAGAATAGAACAATGGAAAATGGCTGAAGATAAAACAATAGGGCCGTGACCAAATAATAAAGGAATAATAAGTGTCCCAAGGAAAATGGGTAAGGGAATGGATGGGGAATGAGAGAGTAGTAGGGGATAGAGGGGATGGGATGACAAGGGTGGTCCAGATAATGTACCGGATGTGCCAAGCCAAGACCACGTGATAGCGAGGGATGATATGGGTGAGGGTCAGTTGGTCGGTTGGTATTACCGAGTAAACCAGAGCTCAGAATCGTGGACTTGACAGGTGGTCACGGTGGTCATAGTAGGTCAAGGTTTCTTGGTGGTCATGGTGGTCATTCACAGGTTTGTTGCCTGGACAGTGGTGATGTCATTGGAAATTTGGAGGATGTCCTGTAATTCCAAGTCTTGGTTTCTGAACCATGTTAATGATTCAGCGGTAGGTATTAAACATGTATAACAGGTTCTAGTCTAAGAAGGGATCTACACATGGTACTGTTTTGTCTAAAGAGTGGTATGGGTTCCATGTTGGTCAGGGTTTTCCTGAGTGGAATTTTTTGGAGGGTCAAATTTGAGCGCTGAGTGAAACTGCAGGCTCGGTGGTACCAAGAATCAGTTGGGACAGAAGGTCTAAAAAAGTAGTACTCAATGCTCTATTGATCCACGGATCGTAGTTGGTGAGCATATGGTGTCCAGGAAATTAGAATCTAATGGATTTTTGGAGGGTCAGAGGTGTTTTAGGAGAAAATGGGTTGAAATTTTTCAACAATTCTTCATGGGTGTTTGGATTTCTAAGAGAATGGATGTGTTGTTTGTTTTACTCCATTGGCACTGTTGGTGTTCAATACAAACAACTGGTGCTGGAGTTGGAGCCTGTGCTTCTATTCCTTGGATTCCAAAGTGACCATTGCTTCAGATTCCTCCTTGATTTCTTCTATTATGGTTGTTGTGTGCCCCTTGGTGACTGTGGTGGCAGATCTCAGGCATTCCTTGGCTATGTGGCCTGATCTGCCGCAGAAGAGGCAGAGGTTTTATTCAAAGTGGTGTTGCTGTTCTTGTGGTGTAAGTTTTCTGTCTTTACCAATTTTGGATGATATATCCATGGTAGTCCCGCTACTGTTGGATGGGGTCATAGGTTGGCTGGGATTGGCCATCTTATTGTTGAGGTATGATTTTATTCCCCTGCATTTGTGTGTTGTTCTTGCACTATGGTGTTTCTCTTTTGCACTTTTCACCTTTGCATTTGCGTTCTCTGGCGCTTAACATAAGCGCACATAACGATACACCTTTGCACACCTTTGGGTCTTGTCTTTAGCATCCATATTGACAAGCCCCAAAGGCCATTGTTGCCCTCTGTGTGTGACAGTTAAGAGCCTCTAGACCTTCCCTGCCAACAGGTTATGGGCCCTTGGTTTTAACCGTCCCACACTGCAACACACACTTGTTAAATCCTCCTAATTCTTGGCACACACCTTTATATAGGTTCCATTCACCTTCTGTCCAATTTTCAGCCTTATCCATCAACATTTGACTTGACAACACCCTTATCATGTCCAGGTGTCATCCTGCCCTTTTCTCCTGTCACCCTTCCTGCTTTCATATCACCCTCCTCAACAACACCAACTATTCCCAGTGGAGAGGAGAGATGACGGCTGTGTTGCAGAGCAAGAGATTGTGGCAGATTGTGAGTGGAAGGAGGGTCAGGCCTGTTGATGCTGTCAAGGCAGCTATTTGGAATGAGGATGCATCTATGGAAGCTGGAGACATCTTCTTGGGTGTTCAGCTTGATCAGAAAGTTCATTTTGAGGGTG
Organism: Gomphus sp. MG54; assembly: GCA_003314385.1. Lineage (NCBI taxonomy): Eukaryota > Fungi > Basidiomycota > Agaricomycetes > Gomphales > Gomphaceae > Gomphus > Gomphus sp. MG54. The sequence goes on along the minus strand of QLPG01011690.1, from coordinate 1,383 downwards.
TTGCTGAGGATCCAGTCAGGATGTGGTCAAAACTTAAGTTTGTACACCTCCAGGAGCCTTTTGCCATCACTTCTGCACCTATACAGCTCCCTGCTCCATCTACTAGCTCTATTACATCCCAAATGAAGTTTGTGCACTCTGTACCCATCAGAAACATTGCCAGGACATCTGTTATCATTCTCAACCTGCAAACTTGTATTTTCAGCATCAAAATTGCTCTCAGAAGCAATCTGCATCATCCAACATCATTGTACACACTAATACTACCTCATCCACTCCATTTTCAACCCCTGATGTTGAATTTGCTGGAAATCCAAGTGCTGCATCATTTTCTGCCATTGTACTCTCTTCTACACCGCTCCAGCTCATTGCTGAGTTTGATTGGATTGAAGACACCAGTGCTACATCTCATATGACTCCTCATCGACACCGGATATGTAATTTTCATCCACTTGTCATTCCTAGTCAACTTGCAGACCACGAGGTCGTCTATTCTACTGGAGTTGGCACTGTCCAATTTGCACCGGTGGTTGATGGTGTTCGGAACTGCACTTTAGAGTTTACTCGAGTGCTCCATGTTCCTGCATTGTACAACAATCCCCTCTCTGTCTTATACCTCACTTGCCAAAAAGCAGTTCACTGTTACCATTGTCCATGATCGCATTACATTCTCTCAGAGCAGAAACCTTCTCTTCACTGCTTCTGTAAGCACTCACAACACTTCTCTCCTCGAGGGTTCTACCATTCCTGTATCTGTGTCTGTGAACTTTCCAGCACTTGTGTCATAGATCTCTCTCTCTAGCATCGTTGTCATGCACATATGAACCTAGAGAGTGTCAAATGCCTTGTCAAGGGTGATCTGGTGGACGGTTTAGTGCTCAAGTCACAGCAAAACCCTGATCCTATTTGTGAACCATGTCTTGCTGGCAAGCAACATCAGAATCCTTGTCCTCCTTCATCCACTCATGCATCTAAGCCACTTGACCTTGTCCACACTGATCTCCATGGACCTCTCCCTGTGCACACCCATTCTGGGTACAGATATTGGGTTCTGTTCATTGATGACAAGACATGCTTTTGCTCTTTCCCCCCTCTCTGCACTAAGGATGAGGTGTTTGCAGCATTTAAGCAGTACAAGGCTTTGGCAGAGACACAGCTTGGTCTGAAGATCAAGTGTTTGTGTGATGACAAGGGTGGGGAATACATGAGGAATGGCACGGGTTACCCACGGGTCAAATGTGGGTGACCCGCACCCGACCCATGGGAAACCTGAACCCGTCAACCCATGGGTTTTTCCCCACGGGTCGACTGGTCTTGGGTGCATTGTCAGGAACCGTACATACTGACAGGCCTCGGGAGAGCCGAAGGGGTCGGATGGGTAAA
>QLPG01011689.1:0-12902 GCA_003314385.1 Gomphus sp. MG54 | reverse complement strand
GTACTGAATAGAATGGTTGGCTGTGTGATGTGGTGACAGTGAAGGTGATATGGGATGAGCGCCGTCGGAGTCTGATTTGGAACATGGTTGAGATCGGTCGCTTTACTGTCACTGCCATCTAAAATGCAAAAGAAACATTACTGGACTGCAAAATCAGAATAAGGATCAGGTTACTGAAGCAGATGAACATATAGAGTATCCAACAAAACCTACAGATTATGAATCTGACAGGGAATTGCCAACTTCTGTGAACATTTTTTACAACCATGCCATGGGTGGAATGAATTTTGGTTTAGAGGGAGAGGAGACTGAGAGTGAAGGAGCCTCTGAAGCATACAGTTATGAATATGAGGACTCAGAAGAGGATCCAGATTCAGAATGGGATAAGGATGATCTTCAAGAAGGCTCTTTGATTTTGCTGTCAACCAGAGAGATGACTTAAAGGATGAAGATGGGGTGTCACCTCAGTTGAGGAAAAAAAGGCAGCGAGAAGGCAATGGTATGTTCACATTGAACCCTGATTGTAAATTAAAAATTTACAATAAATTGTCAGGTCAACCAAAAAAGTACAAGAATGGCCCAGATGTCATGAGCAAGTCCAGTTGCACACAACATCAATATAAGAAAGCAACTGCAAATCAGAAATCCCGTGATGCATTTTGGTTTTTATCTATGCCTGGACTTAGCTACTAACAACAATCCCCTTCAATTGAAATTGTCAAAGCGCTATCCAAGCCTGAGTTGAGGGCACTATATTTTGATACAAATTTACCCAAAGAGGTGCAACATGACATCAATGCTGACATTACCAACACCCAAATCTGACAAGAAAGTGTTGAGGTCACAATTCCACCTGCCGATGAACAGGATTCAGAATTGGGCCTATATAAACAAGCTGATTTAGAAGATGATATTGATGGGGCTGTTGCAGGTGGACTGGAGATTAACTTATGGGAGTTTTTGCAAGTTCGGATCGGGAGGGACCTAACAAAAAGGCACCAGTGTCAGGACTCGGTGAGGCCGATGATTCAGTCAATGTTCTATAGGCCGTTCAGGGTGGCTAGGCTTCAACGTGCTCGTGCGTTGTGCCCTGCTGTTCCGTGTGTGCCACTTATTTGGACAGGAGTGGTACTGGCAATGGGGCCGAGGGCATCAGCTTTGAGTGAAGGATTTGGACAGGGAAAGGCGGATGAGGGGGGTCTAAGCCAAGTTCATATTCTGAGTGAGGAACTATCTACATACATCCACTACTTATATGGGTTAAGAAGCAAGATGTGGAACAGGGTAGCATAGGAAATGGAGAACAATAAGGTATGAAAAACCATGTAGAAGCATTGTTCAAAGTAAACAAGAATAGAATAAGAAATGTAGACGAGAATAGAATAATAGAGTATGGCTGAGAATAAAATAATGAAAGAGTGAATGAGAATACGACAATGGAGGAACGACCGAAGATAAAACAATAGGGCCATGATTGAAATAATAAGTGGACGTCGAGTGTCCCAGAGGTGGACAGGTAAGGAAATGGTTGGGAAATGAGGGAATAGTGAGAGGTGGAAGGGATAGGTGGGAGAGGTCGTTCTAGATGATGTACCAGATATGCTGAGCCAAGACCACATGGTAGTGAGGATAGTATGGGTAAAGGTTGGTTGGTTGGTTGGTCGGTAATACCAAGTAAATTGGGGCTTAGTATCATGGCCTTGACAACCAGATGCTCAACCTATCTGATACCAATAAACTACTGGTTCTCAGAAATTTTGCAACATTACAGATTAAAAGATTAGGAATAATGGAGGCAAGTAAACAAATTGCTTAACAATGGCATGAAGGAGCTGGAACTCACTTTGCTCGAAAAATTCATGTTCTTGCTTGGCACTATCAAATATTTGAACAGCTTCCTGAAGAAAAGTGTGGTGGTATTCATATAAGGTCACTTCTTTCTGATGAGCGGCTACAGATTTTGGCACAGCAATGGCTTTCTTCCCAAACTGCTGGGCAGGTCACTCCAAAAGCATTTCAAGACACACTTAACACAGTAATTCTTCCTAGCCTCTCAATCACTCCAAAAAATCCAATTGGTCTTTGCACTTCACATCGTTGGTTAATTAAGCTAGGGTGGCACCACAAGGCTCTTAAAAAGGGGGTTTATATGGATGGCCATGAATGCACTGATGTGGTTAAGTACTGCAAGAACATATTTTTGCCACTGATGGAGAAGTACCAGAAAAGAATGGCCAAGTGGGTCCAGGATAATGAAGGAAATTTTACAAGAATTCCTCCAACATTACAGGGTGGTGAGAAAGAAATCATTCCTAACTTTCAAGATGAGTCTTGTTTCCATACAAATGAATACAAGTCATCAGCTTGGTATGGTTTACTATAATTATATGAAATGAATTTTTACAACTCATATAAATCAACATTTTCAGGCTTAAGCCAGGCCAGACAGTTCTGCAAAAAAAAGGAAGAGGCCGACTTATACATGTATCAGAATATATCAATCCTGAAACTGGTCACCTTGTCTACACTGATAAGGAAGGCAAAATTCTTGATGAAGCACTCATAATTATTTACCCTGGATCAAATGGTGATGCATGGTGGGATGCAGAACAACTATTGGCCCAGATTTTGCATGCAATTGCTGTTTTTGAAAAGCAGTTTCCTGGGTGCATTGCATTATTTGTTTATGATCAGTCTTCTGCTCATGGATCTCTTGCCCCAGATGCTCTCAAAGCCTTTGAGATGAATAAATCTGATGGAGGCAAGCAATGCAAACAGATAGATACCATAATTCCCCAATCTAATCCAAACCCTTTATTCCGAGGCCAGGGACAAAGAATGACCACAGTAAATGGGGAACCAAAGGGACTCAAAACAGTTCTTGGAGAAAGGGGTTTCAATGTTCAAGGCAAAAAAGCAAAGTGCAAACCTGTTTGCCCAGCTGCCAACATAAACTGCTGCATGGCTTGCATCCTCAGTCACCAAGATGATTTTGCAAATCAAATTTCTCAGCTGGAGGCACTTATTGTCAAGCTTTGGTTACTGACGGACTTCGGTACTGCCGAGGGGTGTTGGCAAAAGGTCAAGCAGACTATGGCCAAGTCCTGCAGGCCAAGAGTAGTGGCATTGGCTTCAACGTACTCGTGTGTTGCGCCCTACTTGCCGTGCATGCCACCTATTTGCAACAGACAGATACTCGGGAGGATGCTGATGATGCTGGCCTGAGTCGAGGACTTAACAGAGGAGAAGAAGGTAGAAGGGCCTAAGCCTAGTCGATACCCAGAATGAGGAAATATGTACATGCATGTCCTACTTATATAGGTTAAGAAGCAACATGTGGAATAAGGAATGTGAGACAATAAGGTATGCAGAGCATGCGGTCATTGTCCACAACAAGTAAAATTATAATGAAGGAATGTAAATGGGTATAGAACAATAAATGATGGAATAATAAGAATATGACCGAGGATAGGACAATAGGAAGTGCCCAACTATAAAACAAGGGCTGTAACCAAGGATAACACAAGGGCAGGAAGTCCTGAGGTGAGGTGGACCAAGGGGTGAGGAGTAGGCATAGGATGGGGATGAGGAATGCGACCGATATGTGCGTCGAGCCAGGAAAAACTCGTCAAGTGACTTGTATGCGGTTACCAACAGAGTATCTTAGTCGGTACTGCCGAGTTACTGGATCCTCAGTACATGTACTTGACACTTATTCACAATGCAGGGCATGAATGTATCTTTTTGCCTAAATTTCATTATAAAATGATCCCTATTGAAATGGCAAGTATTTATTTTATTACTTTCTTGCATTATTTTATGAAACTAAAATATGATAATAGTACTGGGGATGGGCAAAATTCTGTTATCAAGAAATTCCAAAGAAGACATTTGAGGATGCAAAGACAGTGGCAAAAGAATACATTGATGCATGCCCAGCTGATGTGATATGGCGGTTTATAAATCGTTCTTGGAGATTTATGGCTGCATATCGCAAGGGACTTACTGGGAATGCAGCTGCTTAGGCTGTTAGAAAGCAAACCAAGCATTGTGTAGTTACTGAACAAGCTATGATATCAATTGAAGCCATACTTAACTAAAATTTATGTTATGACAATGAGATTTGGGGTGAAAAATTGCACTGAAAGGCCTAAAAATTTGGCCACATTTAAAACTTGTTAGAAAAACTTCAGAACATATTTTTTGGACATATTTTGACATTCTGATTCTGAATAACACATTAGTTTGGCACAAAAAATTCTCGATCACTCAAAACCAAATTGGTTGAGTTTGCTTATCCCTAGGGAATGGCACGGATCACCCACGGGTCAAATGTGGGTGACCCACACCCAACCCATGGGAAACCTGAACCCATCAACCCATGGGTTTTCTCCCATGGGTCGACAGGTCTTGGGTGCATGCCGCACCCGCACGCAATACGTCGCATATGTGGTGGTGCATACGGGTATGGGTGTTGCATATGTCGCGTTCATCATGGTGCATGCACATACGTCACGTACATCGTGTACATGGCAGTGCATGCCTGTATGGACATTGCGTACGTTGCATTCGTCGCAGCATATGTGCATATGTCGCATCCGTCGCGTACGTGGCGGCGCATGCCCATACAGGTGTTGCGTACGTTGCATTCATCACGGCGCGTGCACATATGTCGTGTACATTGCATTCGTCATGGCACGTGCACATACGTCGTGTATGTGGTGGCATGTGCGCGTACGGGCGTTGCATACATTGCATTCATTGCAGCACATGTGCGTACGTCATGTACATCGCATTCATGGTGTCGCATGCACATATGGTGCATTTGTCGCATTTGGGGCATCACATTTGTGTCGGTGCATGTACGTACGCGTAAGTCACATTCGTGTCAGAGTTGACGCCCCAGGTTGGGCCCGGGTCATGGGTGCTCGTGGCTTGACATGCACCTACACCCAAGGATACCCGACCTGGTGACCCGTGCGGGTTGGCCTGACCTGTGCATTTCCCTACTTATCCCATACTGTACACCAGCCGACATTCACTTTTTTGACTCATTTTCAGCCATCCTCTCCCTCAATCCTCTTCTTCATCTCCTTTCTCTGGATTGGGTCCCCTCTGGTGAATGTGGTTTTACATCAAGGTGTCTTGTTTTGAATATTTTTTGATGATGAAATTGCACTTTTTGTGGGATTACATAAGCCACACTTGCACGTCCTCCTGCCTCCTTCAAACCCCACTGCTGACTGTTGGAATATATAGTCATCGCAAGTCACTCAAGCTTATTGTATCAGTTGACATTCTATTATTCCTATTGTCTGCTATCTGTAGTTTATATCTCCTTATTGTTCTCACCATCTCATTGTTCTATGTTTCCACTTACACACAATAAGGATAGTATAGTATAAGTACACACCATTTGTAGGACAAGTTCCTTAGATTCACATCTGAACCCTCAACCCAGGTAGTTCCTATTTGTCAATACTAGATTTGCATCTGATCACTTATCCCAGACTGTCCCAATAGGTTATGGGCCCTGCCCTATAAACTTGACAAACTACCATCTTACACTGCTTGTCTCACCACACAAATGAAATGTCTGATACAAAGCTATCATCCATGGTTGAAAAGTTCAATAGAACAAACTGGAATGCTCTTAAGCTACGTATGGCACTCGAACCAGCTTGAATCTCTGGGTGGATTATCATCAGTACATGATGACAACCTTTACAACCAATACCCCTCTTACCCAACAAATTGATGATATATCAGAACTTCATAACCGCATAGTTGCTGCCAGTTTGTTATAGCCCATGCTTTCAACAAACCCATACTAACCCCCACAACCACCCACCTCTGTTCCGAGACCTTTCCGACTGAAAGGACGAAGGATTGTTTTCTGTGGTTCCCGTCCCCAACATATCTGTCTGAGATACCGCATTCCTGTGTCTGTCATGACCAAGACACCGTGCCCAAGTCCATTCCCGACCAAGGACTCAATACTTTGATAACCGACGTGCTAGACCATCACGTACCTCACTCCCTTGTTTTCTCTTTTATATTGACCCCTTGTACTCCCTTTCTCCTTGTTTTATGACCGGCAAAGATAGTACAAGGATAGTCGCATGTATATAGTCTCCCAGTCGACTGGACTGTTTGCCAGTACAAATATTGACTTAGTCTACCCCCTAGTTTCTGATTCATTTCCGGTAAACTCCCATCTCCTTTCCGAAATTAGGGACAGACGATCGAGGAGGGCGCAACACATAAGTTGAAGCCAAGTCCCTTCGACCTCGAACACCTCAGTGACTGGATTGAACTAATCCGCGACCGACCCTAAGCTCCCGGCACTTCCGTCTCTGTCCGTAATCCGTCCGACTTCTGTTCTCAGCCTATGGCCCCTTCACGGACTTCTACGCTAAACCCCGAAAGCCCTTCTGAAAGTACTAGCTAAGTGCCTGACACACGGACTTAACACAGTTTAAACATCAGTGATCCCCTTCTGTTAGGAACTGTATGCCAGCATACCTGACTATTCATTTCAGCCCACTCAGCTCAACTCTGCCCTCACTTGCCTATCCAATTATACACCCTCAACCCACGGACTATATGCACCTCGTGTATCCATCTTGGCATCACATGCTTTTGTCAATTCACTCATTCCATTTATGTCACACTCCATATGCTTGCAATTCCATTCTGTCTTCATTTACATTAATATCCTTTCATTTACATTCCGCTCCACTTTCATTTATTCACATTTCCATTCAGTCTCTTATATCTGATTTGCTATTACATTCCTTAGGGTAACTCCATTGGGAATTGGGGTGACATGTCACCCCCCAATGTCATGGAGGAGATCAAGATTTGGGACATAGTATTTCCATTCTTGCTTTTCACAATCCTCGGCTTTCTTATCTATTATAGGAATCTAGTCGACTCCTAGTAAATTTGAAAGTAGTATAAAGATCTTGTACATCCAGTAGTTCAGTCCTCAGTCAGATAATCAACTTTGATTTTGACTAAGCTAATTCTCAGTCTCACTATTCCAAAATTAGGGACCAGTGCAATCTGGTGGGCACAACATACAAGTTGAAGCCATGCCCTGTCCTGAACCTTGCCATTGTTTATCTTTAGGAGATATTAGGTTTATTATGATTATGTCATTCCTTCACATCATAATACCTTCACACCTTGAATGTCCTCCAAGCCCTCCCATCATCATATGAAATTGTCCAGCAAACGATTCTTGCAACAATTGATGACTTCTTAAAAATTAAATGGACAAACATCTGCTCCTTCATTCTTTCTGAGGAACTCCATCAAAGCTCTTCACCAGCTGCCAATGCCATTCACAAAAGGTCTACAAAAACAAAGTGTAACTACTGTGGAGGTAATGGACATTGGGAAAAGGATTGTCATAGCAAGGCATGCAGTCTGTCAAAGTAAGAGGCTTAGACAGAAAGAAAAGAGGGTAACAAAGCAAAGAAACAAGAGGAAAATGAAGGAGATCCAAAGGAAGTGACACCTTCTATAAGCACTATCATTGCAAATAACCTGTCTGACCTGCCTGCCAGTAGTACAAATGTTGTACCTATGACTGCCAATAATACCATCTGCTTCTATATCATATGCAAGTCCAAATGGATGTCAGATTCTAGCTGCACTGTTCATATCATTCACATAAAATCAGATTACATGGAGTATTAAGCACTCCCAGAGCCACCCAGAGCCTACTTTGCTGATAAAATGACATTTATAACCTATGTTGGCATAGGCGCCATCTCCAGCACAACCTGGGTAAATGGCACAGAGAGAAAGATTACCCTCTATGACATACTCCACTCATCAGACATCGGAGGTTATTTCTTCTCAATATGAAAAATCAACATAAAAGGCTTCACTACAACCTTTTCAGGCTCAAAGGGCTATATCAGTGAGGAAGGGAAGCGACCACTTTGCTCAAGGCCAAGTCAACAGCCAATATTACTGGATATCACTATGCTCAAATGCACCATTGATTCATACAGTCCAAACTGCTGTACCTATTGAAACTTTACACACCTAGCTTGGGCATCTTTCCTGGAGCACTCTAAAATATCTCTCAAATTATATAGATCCCAGTCAACAATGTACTCTCTTAACATGTGAGGGTTGTCTCCTTGGGAAATCAATACAGTGTAAGTTCACATCCTCAATACATCATCACAATCACCCCCTTGATCTTGTACACATGGACCTTGCTGGACCTATCAGAACCCGATCCATGCAAGGGAACTTCTACCACTTCATTATTGTAGATGACTACACTTACTATAAATGGATTTTCTTCCTAAAAGGGAAGAATGAGACTTTTTCCTTTTTCAGAAGATTCCATGCATTGGTGTTTACTCAGTACCAAGGGACCCTGAAAGCAGCACACTCAGATCATGGGGGAGAATTCCTGTCAACTGAGTTCAATCAGTACATGGAGGCACAAGGGATCCAACATCAGCTCACTGTGCCACACATGCCTCAACAAAACAGAGTTGCTAAAAAAGGCCAAGCGATGCTGCAGGGTGCTGGAATGACTGATGCATTCTGGGAATGTACAGTTGGAACAGCCACACATGTACAAAACCATGCTCCAACATTCGTAAACAAGTACCAATCCCCACATGAATGTCTTCATGGTTAAAAACCTGATCTATCCTATCTCAGTGTAAGGGCATCTCTCCATCAGTACTGATCCTGACAACTGCTGGAGACTAGAACTAGCGGGACACCACCCAGCCCTGGACTTCCTCCTAGGCCTGACTCTGGGACTCGAACCCAAAAGCCTACCCACAGTGCTTCTCAGACTTAGATAGAGGGGATCCAAAGGTCAGTTACTGTATATTACTAGCTACTACTGACATTGTTGCATACCTTAGGTAGAGGGGTTCCAAAGAGAACCAAGTGAGGATCCCCTTACCTAATCACTAGCTATATAGCTACTATGCCACAACAAGTGCAAATAGTGAGAAATAACCAGTAACATAAATAAGGAAGAGGGAGAATGGAATAAAGGGGAAGGAATTAAAGGGGAATATAGGGAAATAGAAATAAGGAAATAGGCCCTCAGGGTTGTCCCCTGACATCACCCCCTCTCTAGAATGTGGCGACCCCACACATAGACATAGACACACCTAGTCCATCCTATACATGCAAGGGATATACGCCAAACCAATGTATAGTGCCTACTAGAGGGGGCCTGAATGGCCACCAAACAAGGCAGGCAAGCAGCTCTCGAGGCATTCCTGTAGTCGACAGCAGCAGAAAGTGGGCAATCATTGAAAGCATGGGTGCAGGCCAGGCTGCACAACAATGTGGCCTATACAACTTCCTAATATTCCTGAGAACAACAGTGGTGCAAATGTGTATAGGATTGACCATGTTGCCTTCTCCATGGTTGATGAGGCAGGTATACAGGCTCTAGCATAAAGGCATTGTGAGTAGTCACTCTCATGACAGCATGCATGGTGGAGATGGTAGGCACATATTGATCGAGTCACAGTGCATGTTGAATGTCCTCTCATGTTGCTTCCTACAATATCCATATGGGAGTGAGGGTGTGCTCAGTAGCAACTGTGCTGGGAACTGAGAACCTATGGAAGGGCATATTCAGTACACATTGGTGTCGGTACATGTCCATGGCGGACAGAAGTTATAGGAAGTAGGGGACAGTGGGAGCAAGACCCAGCAGCTGCTCAGGTCTGGAATGAGTGACTGCAGGTGCCGTCTCGAAGACCTGAATGAAAAGAGGCTGCGAGTAAGTGGTGACAGTAATGAACGGTCACGGGGTGCTGCCGACGGGAGGTCTGTGAGTGACAACTTCCAGGTTGTCAAGACCAGGTGGTTAGGGTGCCATGTTACCGAAGGCCCAGTGACTTTGCTACAACTGGAACACATTTGGTGCAGCAGTGCATGGCAGCAGCCATAAGGGACAATCATGTAGGCATCAGTGCAAGGGCACGATGGGCAGTTGCATAATGGCATCAATCAACATAGACATTGTTTGCAATGAGTAATGGCGGTGCCTCACCAGCCTTTGCTTCCACTGCTGTGATGGCATGTGTGGTGGAGATGGCAGGCACACATTGGATGAATCACACTATGTATCTAGTTGTACGGGTATCGATACTATGGATGCATCAAGCAGGTCATGGCAGCCATGCGGCATAAGCTGCATGACATAGAACACGCCGATATGGACCCTTCTCAACTCAGTGGGTGCCCTCCTTGTCAGGCAGCAGTGCAGGAACAGGGAGTTTCAGGTTGCCCTTCACCCATGCCGGAGTGAGGACATGTGCACCAACTGCACTAGGCACCTGAAACGAGTGGGGGAGGTGCATGCATGCAGCTCATCATCGGCCACGACAGGGGTGGCATGATGGCAACTGGGGTGGTGCTGACAAGGGGATGGAATCACCGTAGAGGGGCTGGGGTACAATGTGTCAAGGTCCCAATGGCATTGCATATAAGGAGGATGTGTTCAGTGCACATTGGTGGCAGCGGCAACTCATTGGTGCACATCTAAGGAACGGGTAGATTACATAGCTTGCATCAGATGCATCCAGTGGTAGGCTGAAGATGTGGGCAAGGGGACCTAGCCTGAATGAGTGTACGGTAGGAATAAGACCCAGTGGCTGCTCAGGTCCAGAACAAGCCAGGGCAGGCATACTGCAACTAGGGATTCACATCGTTGGGGACAGAGCTACATGGCGAACATAGCTTATGCAACCTCCTGGGGCATTCTCAAAATCAGCAGCAGTGGTGGGGAGCAACTGTGGAGGTGCTGGTGCTGCTGGGTGAAAACATAGGTGCTGTCAAGTACCCGTACTGAGATTCTAGTAATTTGGCAGTCCTGACCAAGCAGTCATCCTATATCCATGTACAAGTGTCCACACCACATGCAACTCACTTGGTATGCCAGTCTTGGCTCAGCACATCCACCACCCACATTCCTTGTCCTTATCCTTCACATACCCTATACTATTCACCATCTATTAATCCTACTATGCCTACCCCTAATTCCTTGATCTGCCTTACCTTTGGACTTCCTGCCCTTGTTTTATCCTCAGTTGCAACCATTATTTTATAGTTGGGCACTCCCTATTGTCCTATCCTTGGCCACATTCTTATTATTCTATCTTTAATTGTTCTACCCCCATTTGCATTCCTTCATTCTAATTTTACTCATTGTGGACAATACCCACATGCTCTGCATACCTTATTGTCCTACAGTCCTTATTCCACATGTCGCTTCTTAAACCTATATAAGTAGGACATGCATGTACATATTTCCTCATTCTGGGTTTCAACTAGGCTTAGGCCCTTCTACCTTCTCCTCCTCTGTTAAGTCCTCTACTTGGGCTGGCATCATTGGCATCCTCCCAAGTATCCCATCTGTTGCAAATCAGTGGCACACACAGAGAGTAGGGTGCAACGCATGAGTACATTGAAGCCAAAGCCACTACTTCCAGCCTGCAGGATTTGACCATTATCCACCTGACCCCTTGGCATTCCCAAAGCCTGACAGGTGCAGACGTCACCAAGTGGAGGCTTGTGAGCAGCTTGGATGGTGACTAGGTGTTGACACTAGGGCATTGTGAGTGGTCATACAATGGTGTCGTGCCAAACTAGAGTTGTGTCACCTCAGTGGGGGCCCTCCATCATCGGGCAGTGGTCCAGGAGTGAGGACATGTGTGTGCACTAGATGCCAGGAACGAGTGAGAGGCACATGCACACAGCTCTTTGTTGGCCACAACAAGGGGGTGCACAATAGTAATTGAGGCAGTGCTGATGGGGCTGCAGAGGGTCCAGGCCACAGCAAATCAAGGTGCCTGCATCACATATGAGGGATCATATTCCATGCACATCGCAGCAGTCGCTACTTAGACAGGAACAGGGATGGTGAGCCCTCACAGCCAGCCTGGCTATTGGGGACCACGGACCACAGGTGGGTGTACTGGTGTCAGCACTGCTGGTGCACATAGAGTGGGTCACAACCATCATCTGCCACAAGCTGTACGATAGGTGCAGACTTGCATCACTTCAATGCAAGCCTCCATGTTGAGCAATGGGAACGATTAGAGGGCATGTGTGTGCAGGTGCAATCAGCACATGGTGTGCTGTGATATCTCTTGAGGGGCGGCAGCAGCAGGGAGCAACCATACGGGATCACCAAGCCATATTGAATGGGTAGGGATATGCTGAGAGTATGAGCACAGACTGAGCTGTGTGGTGAGTATGGCTTATGCAGCTGGCTGAGGCATGAACATTGACCTCAAGTCATGTGTATGACAGTATGCCCTATCATATGCCTGACCTTTCTTTGGCAATGCTGCAACTTCTCATGCATCTAGTTAGCATCTTCCATCCATCCCATCACCTCAGCCTCTTTCCCTTCTACACCCCTCACCTCAAGCTAGGCCTCCACACCAGCCGAGACCCATGCAGATACCCATGCCAGCCCCAACACATCCACTATCTGTTTGGTCGTTTCCTTCTTTGGGTACCATTATTAGCTGGATGGTATGGGGTTTGGCAGTATGTGGCCACATCTATCACAACCCATTTGAGTGCACTACATGGGGTATGTATCACACATGTCAGAACAGTGCACAGCCAAATGGGGTAGTGGTAAATCGAAAGGTTGAGCAGAGGGGCCCCATCGTGTGTCAGGCACCGTACATACTGACAGGCCTCGGGAAAGCCGAAGGGGTCGGACAGGTAAAGGCCAAGTCCTGCAGGCTAGAAGTAGTGGCATGGCTTCAACGTGCTCATGCATTGCGCCCTACTTCCCATGCGTGCCACTGATTTGGAACAGAGGGATACCTGGGAGAGTGCCGAGAGTGTCGGCCCAGGTAAAGGACTTGGGACAG
>QLPG01011688.1:0-14452 GCA_003314385.1 Gomphus sp. MG54 | reverse complement strand
TGAAGCCAACGCCACTACTCTTGGCCTGCAGGACTTGGCCATAGTCCGCCCGACCCTTCGACAACACCCTTTCGGCAGTACCGAAGTCCGTCAGAATCCGGCTCCTGACACCTCCTCTCTCCTCTGTAAAGTCCTCTACTCAGGCCGGCACCTTCCACACCCCCCAAGTACCTCCTTTGTCCCAAATTGGTTGCATGCATGGCAAGTAGTACACAATGCACTAGTATGTTGAAGCCAAAGCCACTACTTCTGGCCTGCAGGACTTGGCCATTACCTGCCCACATCTTTGGCATTACCGAAGCTTGACAATGTCCCAATCTTGATCTCCTCTATAACACGGTGGAATGGCCCATTATTCCAATACCCGATGGAGTTAGTGTTTAATGTGGCAGACTAGGTTTTTTTAGGGTTTTCCTATGCTAGAATATTGGAGAGTCATTTGTACAAATAAGGGAATATTCCTAAGGATTTTTCTGTTATTTATTTGTATTTATTGCTAGGGAAAATGTTGTTCAATGGCAATTCTACCCTGATCTGAGTCCTGTGTTTTGCATCCACTTAGGTGCTGTTCCAGGAAACTGGCCTGGGCACCAAAGTGCCAGTGTAGAGAATTGTGATTCTCCTACAAAAATATAATATGTGATTATGTAGAATAATATTATATGATACTGGGAACCTAACTGCAGCCTGTGGTTGCTATATGATGAGTTCTTGATCTTTTAGTCCCAAATAGGAAAGTGCATGTACAGTGCTTAACTGTCAAGTCCACAATACCAAGCTTCAGTTCACTTGGCAATACCAACAACCGATCATTATCAATTACACCCACACACCAGTGACAAGTTGTTCCTCACTAGCACGTGGTCTCAGCTCAGCACATTCGGTACAGTATCTGGATCACTCCTCTCATCCCATCCCCTCTATCCTGTACTATGCTCCCATTCCCCATCCCTTTCCCTACCCGGTTCCTTTCGGGCCATTTATTATTCATCTATCATTCGGTTTCAGCCCTTTTCTATTGTTCTATTCTCATCCACTCTCTCATTATTCTATTCTCAGCCATATTTTATTATCCTATTCTTGCTTACATTTCTTATTCTATTCTTTATCACTGTGGAAAATACCTCCACATGATTCTTCATACCTTATTGTTCTCCATTCCTTATACCACCCTGTTCCACATCTTGCTTCTTAACTTATATAAGTAATGGATGAATGTAGATAGTTCCTTACTCTGAATATCAACTTGGTTCACATCCTCTAGTCCTCCTTCTTTCCATCTAAAGTCCTTTACTCAGGCCAACACTCTTGGCACCCTCCTGGGTCCTTCTTCTATCTAAATTAGTGGCACACACGGAACAGCAGGGTGCAATGCATGAGTGCTTTAAAGCCTAGCCACCTTGATCGGTCCGCATGACTTGGCTGACTCCCATCCACACTATCGGCATTACCGAGACTTAACATTAACCTTCTGTTGAGCATATAGCAAATATATTTGAGTATGGCTTGATTGGCAGTATGTGAGGGGGTTTTAGGGACTTTAAAAATTTTTTTTATTTGTTGTTATTCTACTGTAAATAGTTGATGTTTTTATACAAAACAGAAACTGATTTGTAAGTTGAAGACTTCATGGAGTGAAGATAGAAGCTGCCCTAATGTGGCCATGATATGGGGGAAATCTTCACAGGGGGAAGGATCAAAATAGAATAGAATGGAAAATAAATTGAATGAAAAAGAACTTCCCAACATATTCCCTTCCCAACATGCCTAAATGAGGCAAGGCGGCCCTTGGGAAAAGGTATGAGACCAGGTAGATAGTGTTTGTGTTAAACTCACTCCTAAAATCATGGAAATATTTGTATAGGTACCTTATGATGTATGAAAACTTGGTGTAGAGTTTTTCCTTGGTTGGGGAATTTTTGGGGGAGATATTGGACTTTTAGTGGTGAATATATCTATGAAATGACTTAAATATTGCTTGGTTCTAACATGAGTTACCCTATAATGAATGTAGCAATGGATTGAATAACAGAA
This sequence comes from Gomphus sp. MG54, assembly GCA_003314385.1. NCBI lineage: Eukaryota > Fungi > Basidiomycota > Agaricomycetes > Gomphales > Gomphaceae > Gomphus > Gomphus sp. MG54. Next base: position 12,418 of record QLPG01011688.1, on the reverse strand, counting down.
ATATAAATGACAGAATGGGATTGCAAATAAGGAAAGTGGAGTTGAACATATAAGGATATATGAAAGAATTGTAATGGAATACCAATACTGAAAATGGATGTGTGATGATCTAGGGGATGGACATAATAAGTGGAGCTAATTGAATGTTCCATGTGATGCCAAGATGGAATAGGCTGAATACACAAGGTGTACTGAATTGAAGTCTAGTGGAGCATATGGCTGAAATGTGTTAGGACTTGGTAAAGCCGAGAAGTTGGTCAAGTCCTGCAGACCATTTCAGGGTGGCCAGGCTTCAACATGCTCGTGCATTGTGCCCTGCTGTTCTGTGCATGCCACTGATTTAGACAGGAGAGAGGCTCGAGAAGATACCGAGGATGTCGGCTTGAGTGAAGGAGTTTAGGCAGGGGAAAGGCAGATGAGAGGGTGTGAACCAAGTTAATATTCTGAGTGAAGAACTATCTACATACATCCTGCTACTTATATAGGTTAAGAAACAAGATATGGAACAGGGTGGTGTAAAGAATGGAGAACAATAAGGTATGAAAAACCATGTGGAGGCATTGTCCACAGTGATCAAGAATAGAATAAGGAATGTAGGTGAGATTAGAATAATGGAATATGGCTGAGAATAAAATAATGAAGGACTGGGTGAGAATAGAACAATAGAGGATGACCAAAGATAAAACAATAGGGCTGTGACCAAAATAATGAGTGGTTATCACATGTTCTGGGGGAGAATGGGTGAGGGGATGAGAGGATAGTGAGGGGTGGAAGGGATAGGATAGGAGAAGTAGTCCAGACAATGTACCGGGTGCTGGGTGTACCGAGCTGAGACTGTGTGATAGTGAGGATAGTATCGGTAAAGGAAGGTTGGTTGGTTGGTATTACTGAGTGAACTGGAGCTTGGTATCGTGGTCTTGACAACATGGCAGATTGGGCTGAGTAAGGATGAATATGGCTGGATTTAATAGTCAGGGATGGTGGCATAGTAGATCCTAATATTATATCTCCTTTATGTTTCCTTTTATATTGAGCACCACTTTCCTTATTTGTAATTATGTTCCACTCTTACTATTTCTGTCATATGCTCCATTGCTATGTTCCTTATTGGGTAGCTCCACTAGCATTGAAATCTTCTATAAATATCCATCTGTATCCCATGAACAACGCACTTCTACTAACACTTTTGCTCATGAAATATGAAACACAAAAGTCAAATCATAATGAAGAATTACACACATTGTACCTGGACCTAGCCATGTTAATTGAAACAAATGAAATTTTTATGAGATTGACGACTTCCTGTTCCTCATCTGGCCTGCAATAAGTTTTGAGGTGCATAACAATTGCAGAATGACTATTTGAAGATGTGACCTGCAGTGCAAACAAAAAAATCAAGTAGACTCCTTTCTCAAGGAATCGAATAGTGTCCTCATAGCCTCCTATTGAAGTGGCCATAAGCGCACTACCATGATTTTTCCTCAAATATTTACATGCACTGCTCTTCTAACAACAAATGAACAATGTTTGTGTTGCCTTTAGACAAGGCTGTACATGGTGCAGTCTGTTTCTCTTACCCCTGCAAGTACCTCTGCTCCCTTCTCCAGCAACAAGTATACAATCTCCTCAGAACCATGCAATTCCACTGCCTGCACTTTCTGCAATAATTTCTAGATGTTCAGCTCTGCTCCCTGTTCTAGCAGCAGATGATCAATATTTTTTTGACTCTTAAATCATGCTGCCTGAAAATCACTCCCATGGAATCCTGCCCTGTCTCAGAGAAATCAAGATTGGGACATTAGCAGTCCAGGCTGGGGAGATACTTATAAAAGGTGTTACCTAATGAAAAATATGATTACTCTAAGTTAGGAATAGAGGGAGACAAACATACATGTGAAATAAGAGCATACCAAGTGATAATTTTACTTATATGCTTCAATTTGGTGAAAGGAGATGATCTAACTTAAGGGACATGAGTGTGGTGATGGATTAATGTTGTCATAAATGTAACTTCAATATAGTATTAAAACGAAAAGTGTCCCCGAGACTGCGAGGCAAGGGATGATGTTTTAATCCCAGTTTGGGTTCATTTCCATTCTGTTTGATTGCATAGTGGCTTGTACAGGCTGTGTCAATGGTAGGGCTCATACGTTGCCATTGTATGTGAGTTGGAATCATGTGTAGCATTTAAACGGAATAACGGAATATATTTCTTCCGTGGTAAATATTCCTGGGTTTATCTCATGTACCCAGGTGTTCAGTTCACTTTCAATTTAGAGAGTGTATTATTTGCAGCATTGTCATTGATATACTCAGTATATTTGTACTGAATTGATTGCGAGCCATCGGTATATTATCCGCAGAAAACAATGGCGAGGTTGACCTATTGGATATGTTCGAAAACGGTGGGTCTCCCAACTTGTAAATATTACAACTCACATTGTTAACCTGACATGCGACTTGGACAAAGGTGTCATCTGGGTTGTGGAAGGCGGTAGGGCAGTTCGCATATGTACAGTCTGCACCTGCACCATCGCACCCATTCCAGTAGCTACAATGAATCACATATTAACCTATGTTTTCACTTTGCAAACATGAAATTTCACCCAAAGCCACTTGTAACTGAGAAGTCATGCCTAGAAAGGTAACGAGTCGGCGGTTCCTATGACCTGCTACATTGAATGTAGACGTACGGTGGGATTAAAGATATGTCCGTACTGGACCCACTTCCGGGGGAAGTCGGATTGACAAGCGTGGTTTCGATAAGTGTACAGCGTTCACCATTTTCACCACAATCCCCTGTTATGTGTAAATTAGTCTTTGTTAAAGGTAGACAAAAGAGATATTATACCAGTCTGCAAAAATCTTTGTGGGTTGCGTCAGCGGAAATATAGTTGAGATATGCCGTATCACTTGCGCGATTGCAGAATAGAGCGCTCCATTGGATGTGTAGCTTTTGCCTGTAGACAGCGTCTCACCATTAGCTTTCAACAGCGGCTGAAAAAATGGCCCAATGTCAATAAATAAATAAAAGCACAGTAAGATGGGACAAACAGTCCCATAACCACATCTGACCAAATTTCAAGGACGATGAGCAATAAATTTTGGACAAACAGAGACCACGAACCTATTGTCAAATATGACGGTGTGTGTCTCAGCCTTCACCTGTAGTAGAGATAAAGCCAAAACACAGAAAACTGGAAGACGCTTCATAAAGCTAGTGAAATTACAGGTTGAAAGGTCAGAAATAATTTGATAACTCACATCCATCCTATCACTGGCGAGGTAGATTTTATATTTTTCCTGGTCTTGGAACGATAGGCTATCACGTTTCCCTTAAAGTGCATAAATAACATCCTCATGTAATTGTTGATTATTATTTATGAGAAGCAACGACTCGTTTTACAAAGGCATTTCCACAAAAGTGTCAACCGGCCTGCAAGTCCGAGAGCAGTACACCGCTTCCGTGGTCACATAGGGTGGCATGCATAGTGTTAGGGCAAGCGGTGGTCATATACAGTTGCAAGAAGCATGGGGAGTTCGAATCATCTTCGCATTACGTTGTTGCCAGAATACACCCTACTTACCATACTCTCAGAGGGAAGATCGGTACAGTCATCAAGGTCATGCGTACCAGCGCTCGAGTCATTGACGTCTATTGGGTAACTTAGGCTACAAATTCATCTGGCCCGGCTGTGAATGAATTATCATGACAACAACAATCATTTAAGAAAGTAGAGGTAAGTGCCTATTGATAGTAATTTGTTGAAATTGTGTGACGGCCGTAAAAGAAGTACTGAAAATCCACAGCAGCACTCTTGTCATAGTTTAACCATTGCGTGCTGTCTTATCGTATTCTTGAATGAAAGGGGTTATGGTTCTCGTGATAAACAATGAAGAAGTACAATAAAGAAGTATTAGGATTCCCGAACTTCAGACCATCACTCGATCACAATATTTGCCTGAAAGGCATCTTCTCAGGCAGAATGGTTGAACCAACACAATGTTGTGCAAAACAATAATATGCCTCCAATCTTATATGATCTTATATAACACCCATGGGATCTGAGGATACATGTTTTTAGATAAGCTAATTGGTCAGCATTTATATAATCTGTTCCCACTCTCCTATATCATGTAACTGGTTCACCCCCTCATGTGACCAGTTCAACTCCCTCTTTCTCCCACCCTCCACCCTAATAAACATGGACTCCTAACACATGAGCAATCACTGTGAGTGATGGTAGTTTGTTTATTATTTAGTAATTCTACTTCATGTATATGATAATCTTACCTGTGAGTGATGGTAGTTTGTTAAGGGGAACTCCACCGCTTGCTGGCAATTAGCTAAGTGGCAGCCTGTTAAGGTCTGGTAAAGCCGAGAAGTCGGTCAAGTCCTGCAGACTGTTCAGGGTGGCTAGGCTTCAATGTGCTCATGCATTGCACCCTGCTGTTCCATGTGTGCCACTGATTTTGACAGGAGCAATGCTTGTGAGGGTGCCAAGGGCATTGGCTCTGAGTGGAGGACTTGAACAGGGGAAAAGTGGACAAGAGGGTCTGAACCAAGTTGATATTCTAAGTGAGGAACTATCTACATACATATGCTACTTATATGGGTTAAGGAGCAAGATGTGGAACAGGGTGGGATAGGGAATGGAGAACAATAAGGTATGAAAAACCATGTGGAGGTATTGTTCAGTGATCAAGAATAGAATAAAGAATGTAGGCGAGAATAGAATAATAAAGTATGGCTGAGAATAAAATAATGAAGGAGTGGATGAGAATAGAACAATGGAGGATGGCCGAAAATAAAACAATAAGGCCGTGATAGAAATAATAAGTGGATATCAAGTGTCCTGGGGGAGGATGGGTAAGGGAATGGATGTGAAATGGGAGAATAGTGAGATGTAGAAAGGGATAGGTGGGAGAGATAGTTTATACGATGTACCGGATGTACCGGATGTCCCAAGCCAAGACCCCATGGTAGTGAGGATATCATGGGTAAAAGTCAGTTGGTTGGTCAGTAGTACCAAGTGAGTCAGAGCTCAATATCGTGGGCTTGACACAGCCGGATAATAGAACATGCATTGCACCTTCTAATACACCCCCTCAATATAATGTTTATCCTCCTTACATCATTCCCAGTCCCAGACAATATTGTTTGACTAGTATTCAAGGGAGCCCCTTGGTGAGGATATCAGCAGTCATTTCTCCTGTTAGGATATAATGTACCTCCACTTCCTTGTTCCTGACTACTTGGCTTATCCAATGGTGGCTGATGTCAATGTGCTTCATCTGACCATGATGCTTGGGATTTTTTACGACAGCCAGTGTGGATTGATTATCCATCATTATTGGTGAAGGGTTGTCAATGTCAAAGTGTAGTTCCTTTTATAGTATTTTCATCCAGAGAACCTCCTTCCCAGCTTCAACAGAGGTAATGTATTCGGCTTCGGTAGATGAGAGGGCAATTGTCGCTTGCTTCTTGCTTGACCAAATGATTGCTCTTGTTCCCATTTTGATTAGATATCCACTGGTGGAGCATCAAGTGTCAATACATCCAGCATGGTCAGAGTCACTGTAGGTGATGAAGGGGTGAAGAAAAGATGTAGAGTCACTGGCACAGTAAGTGAGCTTGAGGTCTATAGGCCCTTTAAGGTACCTGAACATGTGTTTCATGGCCTGCCAATGTCCTCGACCAGGGTTATTGTTGAACTGTGAAAGTTTGGCAACAGAGTATGCAATGTCAGGCCAGGTGCCAATAGCGAGGTATATGAGAGTACCAATGGCATTCATGTAAGGTACTTTTGCCATTTCTTCTGGTTGCACTTGGTCGTTGGGCATAATGCTTTGCTAAGTCGGATTCCTGGATCCATTAGTGTGAAGACCAGATTGCACTCAATAAGCTTGAACCGGTTAAACCTGTTTACAATTTATTGTTGTTGAGATAATTTGAGTGTTCAGTTTTCCTGATCATAGTCAATCTTGATGCCAAGGAGATATGAGGTCAGTTGTCAATCCTCAGTAATGCCAAAGATATGGGCGGGGAGTGGCCAAGTCTTGCAGGTCAGTAGTAGTTGCTTTGGGTTCAATATACTCGTGCATTATGCCCTACTTTTCATGCATGCCACCAATTTAGGACAGAAGGAGAACTCGGGGGAGTGCCAAGAGTGTTGGCCTGAGTAGAGGACTTTAACAGGGGAGGTAAAGGGGTCCTAAGCCTAGTTGATACCCAGAATGAGGTGTAGGGTGCAAACCTGCATCTCACCCCTGAGAGACCAATCTCAATATATTGTAATATTATATCGATTTCAGTATCATTCTGTGCGCTTTTGAATTCTAAAATTTTCTCACTTTTATTTGTATTTTTACCCTCAATATTGAGGGAGTTATTCACTTTCTACTATGTATGCTACTTACAGGCGCTTGTCCACGCACGACGTGACTTGCGTGGCTGGCTCCCTGGATTGGGACCGGCAGCCTGGCTCAAACCTTCGATAGGGTCAAGGGCCGGTTGCAGGGTATATGCGGGTGAAACACAACCCGCGCATGCCTCCCTCCTCAGTTATTGACTACACTGAGGAGGTGAGTTATATAATATATTGTACAAGCCTTTAAAGCTAATTTCTTTATTCTTTTTGTAAGATAAAACAAAATAGGTATATTTTCCGAATATACAACTAGTTGTTGACTACACTGAGGAGATAAAATAAAATAGATTGCCTATAAATTCTTCAAACCTACTGCAATTTGCTCATAATCTCATCAAGGTTATAGGCCCCACAGACCATACAGAGAAAGTCCCGTTGACCATGGGGAGACTATCTACAGATGAATCTAACTGGTCTCTGTGGAGAGCTCAACTCATGAGTTACTTTGAGTCTAAAAATCTATTGAAACATATAGAAGGCAAAGCCGACAGACCACCAGATCCTCCCACTTTTCCCAAGGCACATGTCCTCACAGATGATGAGGAGGCCAAGGTAGAGAAGGCTGAGGAGAGACTTGAAAAGTGGCTGGCTAGAGAGGGGCTCATCAAGACTCAAATATTGGCATCCGTGTCCAAGTCACTAGCTTTAATGCTAGAAAAGAAAAAGAATGCAAAGGAGATCTGGGATACTCTGGTAACTGAGATGACCAAGAAACCAAAGATGGTTGTCACCAGCATCCAGAGACAACTCCGGAACATGAAGTGTTCGGAGGATGATGATCTCAGAGAACACCTTGATAGGGCTCAAGATCTCTATGCAAGACTCAATGACATGGGAGCTAAGATCTCTGAAGAAGAATTCCTTGATATAATATTATCCTCATTGCCACCATCCTACGAATTAGTCATGAATGCCCTCACGACCTCTCTTGAAGAAGTCGGAAAGCCTTTGGATCCGGACAATATCATCTGGGTACTCAAATCACAATATGATAGGCGTAGGACATTGTCCCTTACACAAGAGGACCAAGGCTTCGTGGGTATTGCAGATAAAAAGGCGCATATATGCACCAACTGCAAAAAGCCAGGACACACAGCTGAGATGTGTTGGGCTAAAGGCGGTGGCAGAGAAGGCCAAGGACCTAGGCAGAAGAAAAGATCTAGATTCAAAAAGATGAAAGGAAAAGGGAAAGCCAAAGCCAAAGCCAACGTAGCTGATGAAGATGAGTCCTCCGGAGGAGACAACGACGGATCTATGGCATTCATCAATTATGATTGCGCCACCTTCATCAGAGACGGAACAGGTGACACTATTATCTTAGATACAGGAGCTAGTTCTCACATGACACCTCATAAGAACATGCTTGAGAACTACAAAAGCTTCCCCACACCGCGCATGATTCAAGCAGCCGATCAAGGCAGCTTTGATGCATACGGCAGCAGTCAACTCAAGATGACTACTAGAGTGAGAGGGAAAGCAGTCACATTGACATTAAAAGAAACACTATATGCTCCTAAAATCGCCTTCACCCTTATTTCCATAGGCAATGATGCCGGTAACCGGACAGAATTTGCATCACAAAAACGCACAATAAAGAATTTGTCTGGCCATATTTTATTACAGGCACCTAAATTACACGGCCTATATTGTTTGGATAATCAGTCAACTCAACATTCCACTAAACTATGCTTAACTGCCATCGAGACACATCGCAGGCTTGGGCACATATCTTATAAGACCCTTAAGCACCTGATGGATCATGGCATGGTTTACGGCCTAGAGCTATCACAGGCTAGAGACAAATTCACCTGTGATGCATGTATTAGAGCTAAGATTACATGCAAACCGCTCCCAAATGAATCAAGTGAGCGCTCAAAGAAAATCGGTGATAAAATATTTTCCAATGTATGGGGACCGGCAAGACATATCACAATTGATAAAAAGTCTTACTATGTTTCCTTCACAGATGATCACTCAAGGGAATCAGTGCTCTACTTAATGATCACTAAAGATCAAGTCTTTGCCAAATACAAGTTATATGAGGCAATGATGCTTTGGCAGAGGAATGTGCGCATCAAAACACTCCTCTCAGATAGAGGGGGTGAATATACAAGTGCTGAATTCTATAACTATGTCAAGCCCCCGATACCAAGCTCTGATTTACTCGGCAGTACCGACCAGCTGACCCTTACCCACATCATATGTAGCCTCGGCTCAGTACATTCGGTTTATCATTTGGTTCACTTTCCTCATCTCACCCTCTCTATTCATTATCATTCATTCATTCCCTGTCCTTCCCCTTGCCTGTTTACCCTCAGGATATTCACTCTTTGTTGTCACTTGGCAGTGGCACTATTGTTTTATGTTCAGGCCACTCCCATTGTTCTATTCTCATTCACTCTTTTGTCCTCAGCCATACTTTATTGTTCTATTATCATCCACATTCCTTGTTCTATTCTTGATCATTGTGGACAATACCTCCATATGATTCTTCATACCTTATTGTTCTCCATTCCTTGTGCCACTCTGTTCCACATCTCACTTATTAGCCTATATAAGTAGCCAATGTATGTAGATGGTTCTTTGTTCTGGAAATCAACTAGGTTTACGCCTTCTTGTACTCCCCCCTCCTGTCCCAAGTCCTTTACCTGGGCCGACACTCTCGGCACTCTCCCAGGTATCCCTCTGTCCCAAATCGGTGGCACGCATGGGAAGTAGGGCGCAACGCACGAGCACGTTGAAGCCATGCCACTACTTCTAGCTTGCAGGACTTGGCCTTTACCTGTCTGACCCCTTCAGCTTTCCCGAGGCCTGTCAGTATGTCCGGAGCCTGACAAACTACCTAGACAAGCAAGGTACTCGACACAGATATACTGTTCACGACACCCCAGAACAGAATGGAGTTGCCGAGCGCCTAAACCACACATTGGTTGAAAAGACCCGTGCAATGCTTCTAGATTCCAATCTCCCTAAGTCATTATGGGGATATGCCATTCAGCATGCCAACTGCCTCAAAAATCGCACGCATACACGATCTCTACTGGACAAGACACCCTATGAGATGATTCACCATCAAAAACTGAACTTACAAGATGCTCACGAATGGGGGACGGACGTCTATGTCAAAATCAGACAAGACGATAAATTGCTACCTAGAGCCAAGAAAGCTAAGTGGATCAGTCACTCTGCTCAAAGCGACGGCCATTGTATATATTGGCCAGATAGTCGAAGGGTATCTGTGGAGCAAAATATTATATTTGAGGCACCAAAATTGCCCTCAATCACTCCTATGTTACCTACAGATGATCGTATAATTATTGGGCCAAAGGCCATCAAATATAGGCCAATACCACCCATACTGGCACCTATTCAGGCGCCAGTACCGTCATGTGACCTACGATTGGGTGAGAGCCGCATAGAAGAAATAATCGAGCGCACACCAGAGAGAGACTTGGAAAATATACAACCAAGTCAAACAGATGTGGGCAGACCTAAGGAAGCTCCTCCACTCAGAAGAAGTGAGAGAATCTGTTTATTACATGAAAAAGCTTCAAGGGCCGGCTCCGGTGATAAATCTCAAGCTGGAGAAGCCGCACATACTAATATAACCACCCTCGCTTGCGAAGATGTTGAGGATGATATGCTCAACGATATCGCATATAATTCTGATTTTTATATTCAAAAGAACGGAAGCAACAAGGATATATGCGACTACTTAGCAATAAGCGCCGAACCAATTAATGCCGATGAAGATGATTTTGCATATCTATCAAATGATTTGCAATTGCCTACAATGACTAAAGATGCCCTTAATAATCCTACATGTAAGACAGCCATGGACACTGAGATCCGATCGCAAATCGACAAAGACACCTGGAACTTACTAAACCTCCTCCGGGTGTGAATCTAGTCGGTAGCAAGTGGACTCATGTGATGAAACATAATCAGAAGGGTGATGTAGTACATGCAAAATCAAGACTCATTGCTCAAGGCTTCACACAAACTTTTGGAGTCGATTACGATGAGACTTATGCACCAGTCATTCGGATGACATCTTTGCGCATTATATGTGCAATAGTGGCTAGGAATAATTGGCCCATACACCAAATGGACGTAGACGTTGCATATCTAAATGCACTGCTCGAGGAACCTATCTATATGCACAAGCCCCCTGGATATTTTGAGGAACAACATGAAAATGTATTATTGCTAAAGAAATGCATATACGGGCTCAAGCAATCGGGCAGAGAGTGGTATAAGTGTTTATCGAATGCCCTTTATTCTATTGGATTTACAAAATCAGCCTCAGATGCTGCAGTATTCTATAGACATCGGGCAAACGACTATGCCATCATCGGAGCTGCCGTAGATGATCTCACCATCACTGCTACAGACGACTCTATATTGCGAGGCATCAAGGAAGATTTCGAAGCCATCTTCAAGATGAAAGATCTTGGAGAAATCCACTGGCTCCTTAATCTGAAGATCGAATGGGATATGCTCATTGGAATGCAGTTAAAAGAGTATTTAAGTACTTAAAAGGCACGAAAGATAAAAAACTAGTCTTAGGGAAGAGTCGAGACGGCCTAGTAGGATACTTGGATGCCGACTGGGCTTCACAAGACCATAGACACTCAATATTGGCCTACATATTCCAAATTGACTCCGGGAGTATCTCATGGAGCTGCCAGAAGCAGACAATAGTGGCACTCTCATCTACCGAAGCAGAATTTATTGCTATGACACATACCACAAAAGAAGCCATTTGGCTCAAGAACTTCATAACTGAAGTTTTCCAGCCCATTAAAAATCCTATTAAAATATATGCTGACAACCAATCGGCTATTACTATAGCTTACAGTAATCAGCAGCACTCGAGGACTAAACACTTTGACATAAGACTTTATTTCATTCGAGATACGATTGAGGGGAAGAAGATTACAATCGAATACCTCCCAACTGATCAAATGCTCGCAGACATCCTCACAAAGGGTTTACCAGGACCCAGAGTGAAGATTCTCACCGAAAAACTCGGCATATATTGAGCTTGAGGGGGCGTGTAGGGTGCAAACCTGCATCTCACCCCTGAGAGACCAATCTCAATATATTGTAATAATATATCGATTTCAGTATCATTCTGTGCGCTTTTGAATTCTAAAATTTTCTCACTTTTATTTGTATTTTTACCCTCAATATTGAGGGAGTTATTCACTTTCTACTATGTACGCTACTTACGGGCGCTTGTCCACGCACGACGTGACTTGCATGGCCAGCTCCCTGGATTGGGACCGGCAGCCTGACTCAAACCTCCGATAGGGTCAAGGGCCGGTTGCAGGGTATATGCGGGTGAAACACAACCCACGCATGCCTCCCTCCTCAGTTGTTGACTACACTGAGGAGGTGAGTTATATGATATATTGTACAAGCCTTTGAGGCTAATTTCTTTATTCTTTTTGTAAGATAAAATAAAATAGGTATATTTTCCGAATATACAACTAGTTGTTGACTACACTGAGGAGATAAAATAAAATAGATTGCCTATAAATTCTTCAAACCTACTGCAATTTGCTCATAATCTCATCATGAGGAAGTGTCAAGTACATGTACCAAGACCTTGGTAATTCGGCAGTGCCAACAGAGCAGTCATCCTATGTCCACATACAAATGTCCATGCCACATGCACGTCACTTGGTACACCGGTCTCAGCTCGGCACATCCACCACCCACATTCTTTATTCATCACCCCTCACATACTCTATGCCACTTACCATCCATTAATCCCACCATGCCTACTCCTCGTTCCTCAATCCGCCTCACCTTGGGACTTCCTGTCCTTGTTTTATCCTCGGTCGCAACCCTTGTTTTATAGTTGGGCACTCCCTATTGTCCTATCCCTGGCCACATTCCTATTATTCTATCTTTTATTCGTCTATTCCCATTTGCATTTCTTCATTCTAATTTTACTCATTGTGGACAATACACACATG
>QLPG01011681.1:0-15731 GCA_003314385.1 Gomphus sp. MG54 | reverse complement strand
CCTTCCAGATGCTGCCTCCCAGATAATGGCCGACTTGTCATGCGATCCAGACACGATGTATTTCCCATCAGGGGACAAAGCAACGGCCAACACCCGATGTGAATGACCCTCGAGCACATGCTCAATTTCCCCAGTGGTGGTATTCCACACTCGGACAGCCCAGTCACTCGACCCAGACACGACTCGTGTTCCATCGGCTGAGAACCCAAGTGAACTTATCCACCCTGAATGTCCCTTGAATCCCTGGTTTCTCTTTTCCTCCCGAAGATGAGCTACCGTCGAAACCACACAGGTGCCGTCAAGTGAAAACGACGGTAGGTGTGTACCCGCACTGCGTGCCATCTCCAAGTAGCTCGTCACATCCCAGATCCGGACTGACCGGTCACATGACGCCGATGCCACATGTGTCGTGTCAGGCGAGAATGCGACAGACGACACCTCACCGACATGTCCCTTGAGCACACGCTCTGTGTCCCCCGAAGCCACATCCCAGATACGGACTGAGCGATCATCTGACCCAGACACGACGCGCGTGCCATCGGGAGAGAATACAGCAGAGATTACACAATCTGTATGTCCCTTTAGTATGCGGTCTAATTTCAAGTTATCCATATCCCAAATACGGATTGAGTGGTCATCAGAACCAGATACTACACGCGTCCCATCGTATGAGAATGCAACCGACCACACCGAACGAGAATGTCCCTCGAGTATATGCTGAACTGTCCCCTTGATGAAATCACAAATGCGAACAATGTTGTCGGCCACGCCAACAACCACATGTTTCCCATCAGGGGAGCACGAAACAGCCAGCACCGGCGAATCAAATTCGTGTATATGCTTTGTCTCACCGGTGTGGGGATCCCACACCCGAATGGTGTTGTCATAAGAGCCAGAGACAATACTTGATCCGTCAGGTGAGAAGGTAATCGTGCTCCCCGAGTTTGAATGTCCTTCAAGGATATGCTCAGCATTCCCCGTTCTCGCATTCCAAATTATAATTGAGCAGTCTTCCGAGCCAGACGCGATGTGTTCCCCATCAGGCGAGAAGGCAACACACCTCACTGGTCCATAATGCCCTGCAAGTATCCGTTCAATCTCCCCCGTTGTGGAATTCCAGATACGAACTAGGCGGTCACCACACCCAGACACGACCCGTGTTCCGTCAGGGGAAAAAGCAACGGCATACACGAATGAAGGGTGTGTCATCATATGCTCCAGTGAACCCCACAACTCTGAGATACCCACTGCTATTCTAGATGTGGTGCCGAACAATCTCGAATAGCGATCTCTGATCAATGCTCGTTTAGGGACCCATGCGAGGGTCGAGCCATACGTGTTGAGGCAGTGCTGTTTCATCAGCTCAAACCCCATCTGTAGGTACCGGCGGGCATCCTCAAGTAGCAACACACAGTGAGCATGGGTCTTGGAGTATTTCTAGTGAAATGGTGAGCTAAATTCTTCCACCATGTTTGTTACCCACCAATATGGTTTCTTTTGCCATGCTAAGAGACTTGATGCCAGATTCAAGCTCTCCAAAAGCACTGAGGCACTCAAACCAGTGCAATAAGTGTGTATCGGCAAATGTACAAAAATGATGGAGCATGGGTACAATGTTTGGGGATTGGCATTCTAGAGCTTCTGCAAGATGAGAGGACCAGTACAAACAAGAGTACCGGAGAGTCTCGGAAATAATGCTGGAATTGCGGATTTCATGAACCCGTGAGCCTATGCCATCATCGGGCAAATTGCAGATGTTACGCCGAAGAGAATTATTCAACTCCTGCAGACACATGATCATGAGTTTGTTGTGGGTATCGGAAGCATCAATCCTGTGCTCATGAGGACGTTTCGGGTTGACTATAAATTCAAGGAACGAGTCGTGAAAGATGGTGACATGTCCATTCTCGGTGGAAGGAACGTAGATCACCGAACGAAAGCCAGACAGGTCAATCTCGACCTCTTCATTCGTCATCTTTAACAAGGAGGCAATGCCACCAACCGAGAGTGGCTGTTGGAGAAACACTACTGTGGCGAGTACATCTCTTCTCGCTGCTATTTCTTCATCATTGAGATTCTTGAATGCTTCGACCATAATCAGCTTGTACAACCTTTCCAGGGAGGCAAGTGGCAGCGCAGAGCAAGTCAACTCAGTTAGACGCCTTTTGGGATTGACATTTGTATGACCGATGTACCGCACCGCAGTGGCCGCATAGATGAATAATCCATCCGACTTGGTAACCAGCTTCATCAGTTCCTCTTTGGACGGCCAAGGAGATGATTGGTGAGAATATCCGTGATCGCACGCGATTTTGGACAGTGAAGTTTTTAAGTATGTTTCGATATCGTTTTCTCCATTGTCGTTAGTGACCACTTTGGTCAAAGAAAACTCCTGAATGAGGAGGAAAGATGCAGCAACATGATCAAATGCCCTCCTGATCCAGGTCTCAGGTCGACTTGTGATGAAAAATTTGAGAGGAATGCCTTTGATGCCATCAATGATCGCTCTTATTAGCATTTCTACCATCCCTGATTCCGAGCATTCGTCCAATGCATCAATCACAATGACGTAATGAATCTCTGGTTCGTTTTCAGCTGCGAGCTTGACGGGGTTAACAATCAGGGAGCGGAATTGCTCAGATAGATCATTGAAATCGGCCACGCTAGGCTTCTTCTTGAGAACTTCGTGAATGGCCAGTTGGATCGCTACGTTGGATTGAGCAAGCATGCTGGCGATCGTAGGGATGGCACGGCGCGCATCCGTTAGTCCTGAACGAGAACAGAAGAAGCTTCCACCAAGCTTCTTCTCCGCATCCAACCGCTCACAGAGCGTGTGGGTGATGCCTGTTTTCCCCGTACCGAGCTGGCCGTTGAGCCAGTAGACACTTGGAGTTGAAAGCGAGTGCGCCCAGGCCTCTAGATTAGCCAATATCTCCACACAAGTGTGTTCCATGCACCCGGGGACTTGGTCACCTTTGACCCCATAACGTGTGTCATATGATGCCCGCTCAGTGGGTTTGAGCAAGGCTAAAGGATCTGGCGAGATATCTACATTGTCTTGAGGATGGAAGCAACGACATCAAGTGGCAATCGCACTTACTGACGGTGCTCTGGATATTCGCATCACCATGCGTATCTGCAGCAGAAACATAAGTTATGGTGAGCTTTATGGGTCCTTCTCAAATAGCTTACTGATAGAGACGTTGTGCAAGTGAGTATTTATGACCGCTTGCGACGACATGGATTGCAAAGTAGTTCGAATGAGTTTCGACTTGAGACTGACGTCGACTGCCTGAACCGACGGTGGAGGGATGGTGGGTCGAAAGATGAGGGTGTGTGAGCTGGCAAGTATCGTATGAGGTAATGCTAGCCCCAGAACCTCCTAGTAATTACAAGCTTATTAACTACGTAAATTGTCTCATCTCCGATCACGCGATTCTCGGGAGAACACGAGCTTCTCGTGCCTGTAACATCAATCGGAGATTGACGCACGGACCATAAGCGCCGCACCATTTAGTCCGTTATTTCGCTGTTCTTGTCCTCTACCATCTCCCACCCAACCACTTTGGGTTGCACCTCATCCCATTCCTTTGACTCGTTCTATTCTCTGCTGTTCTGCTTGCTCTGAGAGTCTTGTCAGACTTTCTTGTTTCTTCCACCAATCTTCTCCTTGAATCACCAACATCGATCGCCACCTAGTGTCTTCGTGGCCTCAAACTTCCCACCTTGCTTCAAGTCTGGTTCCCTTCTCATTTCTTTCTAGCCATTCCCTTTTCCTGCCATTTAATACTTTGTCATCGCTTCTTTGCTGCTGTCATCCCTTTCCCCCACTATATTTTAAATAGCGTTTTGATTTTCTCTTCAGTGATTATCACTGACGTCTGTTGTGACTTTATGTTCACCCTAAGCTCGTTCCTTCTTTTTCTTGTCCAGACTGAGCTGCACATCCTTGGCTCTTACTTTCGTCTTCTGACAATTTATTTTTCTGTTTCCTGCCACAGTTGACAAGGTTGTTGTTGTTTGGAGTGGTAAACTAGGTTTCTATGAGGTTTCCTGTGCTAGAATATCATAGAGTCAACACTAAAAACAGGATAATGAGTCCCTGGATTTTAATATGATTTTTATTCTATTTATTGATAGAGAAACTCTTTTGCTATTGATGATCTACCCTAGGCTAAGTCCTGGGTTTCACCTCCACTTAGGCACTGTTCCAGGGAACCGGTCTGGGCGCCAAAGTGCCACTTTGGAGATTTGTACTTCTCTCGCAAGTCAAGTGTAATGTGTAGTGGTTTAATATAATATATGAGGTTATAAACCCAACTGTGGTTCCGGATATTGGTATGACGAGTATCAAGAGTTTGAGTCCTAAATGTGTAGGTGTGTACTCGGCGCTTAACCTTCGGTTCAGCGCGAGTCATGAGTTTCAAGTATAACCTAGTGGCTAGTGATGGGGGATAAAAGTATTGTTTTCATCTCTGTTAATTCCTTGTAACTACAGTAGCTTTATACAAATGTATCCCGTGATGTAACTATGATCCGTAGTTAATGGGAATTGTGGAGCATATGCAGGGCTGGCCAATTGTGGGCTGCCACAATGAGATCTTTATAGAGAAATGACACCTGTCAGTGGTGCCAATTGAATAGAAATGCTTCTCCCTTTGTTCCCTTCTTGTACGCAACAAATATCTCCTTCCTGAGCCATGTCCCATATCCTCCCCTCCTGTCTTTCTGTCAGCTGTCCTCGGTGGCTGCATATATGTGCCCTGGTTTCACTATTTCTCGTTCCTCTGCATGTGAGTGCATTCCTCTATATCCCCTGTATGTCCTCCTATTTGTTTCCCTTCTTCCCCTTCTGTATCTTATTCACTATCTGCTGTTCCGGACCATGGGGTTAGCTAGGTATGGGGCCGGGTACATAGAGTTACACAAAATATCTTCCTAAAATCCTGTAAATATTTGTATAGGTTCTTCATGGTGTATAGAACTTTGGTACAGAGTTGCACCTTGATCTGGGAGTGATTGGGGGAGATATTACAGTTTTAGTGTAGGAAATTTGTACAATGCCACTCAATATTATTTCGTCACAACAGTTGTGTCTTTGATCAGGATGAACCGGGGCTGCATAGAGGAATTCTTATCTTGTGCTCATGTAAGTGATAAACTCTGTGCAATTTATAACCACCAATAGCTACTGCATTGCTGTACCAGGTATGGCAGTCACATGTCATCTGAGAAGATACTGGGATGAGTGTTGTAAGTGTGGGCTGCCATCTCCTTTCTTCATCTGCTATATCTTTACCTACCTTGCACCATAACCTCTTTGCTAAGCTGGTTCTGCTTTAGGTTTTTTTTTTTTTTTTGGTTGTATCAGATGGGTTGAAAAAGATGGATTGAATCATCATGGAGCATGTAGAGCTCACATATTCATCTCCAAGAAGTAGTCACAGCAGACAGAGCACAGGGGGGTTCAAAAAGGCATGGAAAGCAAGGAAGGACAGAGGGAGAAAAGAACCAATTGGAGAAACAAACAGCAACCTTTGCCACATAAAAGCAAATAGATGCCAGATGCCATCAGTAGCACCAGTGTGGCCAAGGTCTGAGAAAGCAGAGAAGGGGAAACACAGCAGCTGGGCTGAAAAACTTTGGATAACAGACAGACATCAGAAAAAGAGCACTATGATAGTAGATCACATGGCCAATATCAAGTGGCATTGAATAGCTGCCTAAAGAATTCTTCAATCCTACTGTAACTTGCTCATAATCTCATCAGCAAAAACATATGCACTATCCAATGATGACCGCTTTGAGTATATTTTGCGCTATGTCAAATGATGGGTTCGGGAGATTATTGAAGGTCTCCAGGAATATGTAGACAAGGATTGGACCAAGTTTGCAGACACCCTTTGAAGACTTTTTGACCATGTCAAAATGGACAAGCATTTCAAAGAGAAGGATCTTATCAATTTCATTTCCAAGTCGAGCAAAGGACGCATCCAAAGTCTTTATGATTTTCACAGGTACCAAAGAAAACTCGCATGCATCGGTGGATGGCTTCACCAGAAGAAAAAAATCAATGATCAGGAGTATAGGAAATATTTCTGGAAAGGCATCCCTCATTCCACTCAGAAACAACTTGAAGATTGCATGCTTCATGTTAACCCCAAGCTTCCAACATCCGATCCTTTTCCCATGGATATTATCATCGCAGCTGCAGACCATATCTTCAACATCTCTAGGTTTTATGATGAAGACTCTGACGATTCCATTGAAGAGGATTCTGATAATGAAGAAGACACCGACCTTTCATCTGATGAAGAAGATTCATCTGAGGAGAGTAGTTCAGAGGTAGAGAGTGTGAAGAAGAAGAAATCCAAGGCCAAGCCGAAGAAGAAACTTAGGACAAAATTGAAGGCTAAGGACGAGCCTATAGTACACCCACCTTCTACCAATTCGAAGCATCAAAATGAAACAGATGAAGTTGCCGATCTCATCAATAAACTCCAATGTCTCAATCTTAGCGACCCTGGATATGCAGCACTATATTTTCGAATTATATTGAAAGTGCCCAACACTTCTGGCTTTCATACGAAGCCCAGACAATGTGCAGGTAAATCTTCACCTAGAGCCAATGCATCCACCATGAGTCCACCACAACAGACTAATAATGGCACGTTTGAATGTTTTTTTTGTGGAGAACAAGGACATGGACTTCGTCGATGGGCACAAGCAGAAGTCATGATCAAAGCTGGCTCAATTATGAAGAGTCCAGATGGACACATTACTTGGCCAGATGGCAGCAATATCCTTCATAATGGTGCAGAAACAATCCTCTCAGCAATCAACCGAGAATTAGCATTCAGGAGCTGGGTAAAGGTCAATCATCCAGCCTCTACAAATGTTATTTGAGAAGCTTCCCCTCTGGAACTTACATATCCAGCAGGTGCAACGGACTATGAAGGGTCAGATGATGAAGAAGATGAGAAAGTAGAAACCTTGGATCACAGACTAGTCTATGCACAAGAACTCTTTCCAGTTGTCAGAACCCAGGACACCAAGAAGGACCAGCCAAAAACATCCAAGTTTGAAGGTGTATTTCCCCCTTGTCAATCCCCACCTCCTACCAAAGACAAGAAGAAAGAAGCCAACCCAGATCCAATAGCAGCAATGCTCCCTCCACTACAGTTTTATCCAGGAGAAGTTGTCATTAAAACCTATAACACGGACAGTGATGATGACAAAATCATTGAAGACATCTTTATGGAAGATGCTACTTTGGAACCAGCTTCAAAGAAGATAAAGTGAAAACAACCTTCGACTCAGAGAGAAGACAAAGCACCAAAGATAGCCAAACTCCCTAAACTGATCACATCTATGCCTCAGATCCTGTCACAACCATCTCAACCAGCTCCCATGCAACCCAGACCTCAATCTCAGTGTCAAAAAGACTTTGACTCCCAAGATCTTTTCAAGAAAATATGTGGAACACCTATCACAATCTCTCTTCAGCAAATTCTAGGATCATCCCCCACAATGGCAAAGCAGATGCATGAATACCTTTGAGTCACTCGTATTTCATCCAAACCACAAGTCAACAGCATTGGATGTGCAATGCTCCATGATCCTAATGATGCTCATCTTATTTCATTTAGGATGACCTTTGACAATGATTATACAGTGGATACACTCATTGATTGTGGTTCAGAACTCGACATTATCAATCGACAAACCTGTATCAAAGCTCAACTCCCTATCAACATGAGTCTCACAACATACATGCACGATGCAGGACAACATGACACAATTATGCAAGGAAAATGCCACAACATCAGTCTCAAAGCAGGAAATCTCATCACCACTACAGATCTATGGGTAGGAAGTAGAGTTCCCTTCTCCCTCCTTTTAGCAAGACCCTGGCAAAGAAGAAACTGAATTTCTATTGATGAAAGAGAAACAGGCACTTGGCTCTGTCATCGCAACCCTCATTGAGACATTATTTGGGAAACATGTGTAGTTCCAGCTCGACATGCAGAAGACTTCTTCAATTTGGCCCATTTTTTTTGTAAAAGGCCCTCCATCTCCCAACATGATGATAGCCAACATGACACTCAACATGGAAGAAGAAGACCAGGAGAAACAGAGGACTTAGCAGATCAAGAGACCGTCTGGAATGACACTAAACTAACAACCAATACCCCTATACATCACTCTTTAATCATTAAACAATTCTCTCCACCTTCAGACGACCCTCAAGTCGAAAACACCCCTTATTTGTGTACCAACAGAAGATGTTACAGACCAGTAAATCAAAGAATTCACC
Source organism: Gomphus sp. MG54 (assembly GCA_003314385.1). Taxonomy (NCBI): domain Eukaryota; kingdom Fungi; phylum Basidiomycota; class Agaricomycetes; order Gomphales; family Gomphaceae; genus Gomphus; species Gomphus sp. MG54. The sequence goes on along the minus strand of QLPG01011681.1, from coordinate 7,414 downwards.
CAATCCCAGCTACATTTCCAGAAGTTGCTCATGTCATTTGTCGCTTTCCTGAAGATCCACTTTTATCCCTTCGACCTTTTTCTCCAAATCCCCCAGAATTTGTACCAACAGAAAAGATTACCCATGATTGACTCAAGATTCTCAAGATCAATGAAGATGGTTTTCTATCAGCTGAAGAAGAAAAATTATTTATCATGGTGTTTACCAACAACCTGAAGGTTTTAGCCTTTTCAGATGTAGAACGAGGAACCCTCAGTCGTGACTACTTCTCTGACTACATTATGCCAGTCATTGAACATGTCCCTTGGCAAGATCCTAAGATTCCTATTCCCCCAGCTCATATCGACGAAGTGTGAAAACTTATCCAGACAAAAATCGACACAGGAGTCTTTGAACCAAGTCAAGCTTCGTATCGCTCATGTCCCTTGAGTCAATGCCACACTCAGAATTGTTATTGACCTTTGAACTCTAAACAGTTACTCAATCAAAGATGCTGGAATTCCTCCAAGTCTTGATCCCTTTGTGGAACCATTTGCAGCACATTCCATTTATTCAGGTTTTGATCTTTTATGGGGATATGACGCTCACAGCATTCATCCCAAAAGTCGAGAGCTTACATCATTCCAAACACCTCTAGGACTCTTTCATTATTGCTCACTGCCAATGGGTTACACCAATGCAGTTGCCGAATTCCAGAATTGTACCACATTCATCCTCTAAGACGAAATTCCCCACAATGCCAATGTCATGATGGATAATATCGGAATCAAAGGACCTCCCACTAGATATGTAAAAACAGATGGATCATATGAAACAATTCCAGAAAATCCTGGCATACAATGATTTGTTTGGGAACATGCTGTTGTAGTCAACTGAGTTTTACATTGTCTCACTCATGCAGGTGCAACAATTTCACCAAGAAAATCACAAGTCGCTCGATCAGAAATTACCATTGTTGGTCAAAGAGTCAATTATGAAGGACAACTCCCAGATAACTCTCGAATTTCCAAGATTCTCAAATGGCCTATTCCTCAGAATGTATCTCAACTCAGAGGATTTCTTGGATTAGCTGGCATGATGCGTATATGGATTGAAAATTATTCCAAAGTTGCACGACTGCTTAACTAACTTCTCAGACAAGATATTCCCTATATTTGGACAGACCAACAACAAGAATCCATGGATTATCTCAAACAAGCCATTTGCAATTCACCAGCTCTATTACCAATCGACTACAAATTGGGAAGACCTGTTATTCTTTCAGTTGATACATCAAACATCACCATCAGATATATCATTTCACATATTGATGACAGAGGAAAGAGATGCCCAGTTCCTTTTGGTTCCATCCCTATCAATGCTCGAGATTCAAGATACAGTCAATCCAAACTCAAACTCTTTGGACTCTATCACGCACTATGCCAAAGTTGCTTTCATCTTTCTGGTGTCAAGAACCTATACATTGAGGTCGATGCCAAATATATTAAGGACATGATCAATCATCCCAATCTTCAACCAAATGCTACACTCAATCGTTGGATTGCAGGAATTCTGTTATTTGACTTTAGACTCATCCACATTCCAGGATCTCAGCATATTGGTCCAGATGCATTATCTCGATGGCTTCCTGCAGATGATGATACCGATGTCGACCAAGATATGGAAGACGATTGGTTTGACAAAGTTTATCTCAACTTTTCAGATCAAATAAACCCTTCAATCGAATCATTCTCAAGAAAAGGGTGGAAAAAGGTTCCCCAAGTTGGAGATTTGTTGATTCAAGAAGTTTTCCTTCGTCAGATGTTCGCTTTCCTCTCTAATGTTAAGTCCGCGTGTCAGGCGCTTAGCTAGTACTTCCGAAGGGGTTATCCGGGCTAGTGCAAAGGTCCGTAACGGGGCCAAAGACCGAGACGGAAGCCGGACGGACTACGGACGGGGACGGAGGTGCCGGAGACTTAGGGTAGGTCGCGGGATAGTTCAATCCGGTCACTGAGGTGTTCGAGGTCGAAGGGACTTGGTGTGTTGCGCCCTCCTCGATCGTCTGTCCCTAATTTCGGAAGGAGGCGGGAGTTTGCCAGAAATGAATCGGAAACTGGTGGAAGACTAAATCGATATTCGTACTAGCGAACAGTCTAGTCGACTGGCAGACTATATACATACGACTATCCTTGTACTTTCTTTGCCGGTCATAAAAAGTCTCCAAGTCCAAGTCAAGACTTGTCTAGAAACATCTAGACTATTATATTCAATCCCAAAGTCAAAGTCCAAGTATTAGTCAGCGTGACACATTCGCATCTCAGGTCATGTCCCTGTCACATCACACCATATTTCGTTCATGTTCTATTTTCGTTCATACATAGCTGAGTCATAGAACCAATTCCAACTGTGCCGAACGAATGTGCTAGATCCTGCCAGAGAAAAGGACCGGTGCATGCAGGCTTTTAGGTATTAATTACCTAGAGCAACTCTACATCGTTCGTGCACATGCTGTTGCATTGGCTGTTCATTTGCTTATGTGCCATTGCACTGGCTGTTCATTCACATATGTGCCATGGCTGCTCATTTGCACTTCTGCTGTTGCATTCCATTTGTTGCACATCATTGCACTGGCTGTCACCTGCACCTGCATGCTTTGTGCTGGTTGTTTGTTTGTTCATGCACCATTGTAGCATTCTAGGGTTTTTGTATGGGCAGAAGGGTAGTCTGGAAGATGTGGCCTATGCACCTGGGAGCCACTGGGAATCACCTGTGGAACTCTTGTGTTTTCTGTCTTGAATTCCTCATATTCTTCTCTGCCACCTATGAATTCTCTTCTCTCAGGTATCCAACCCACTTCACTAGATACTGCAGCACTCCCCTCTGCATTCTGGAGTCCAGAACTTCCTCTATTTCATACCCCACTCCTTTTGGTGTCATCACTGGTAGAGGGGGTGTTGGATTTTGTTGTATGGAGGATGTGGGTGTTGGGGCATGACCTAGAAAGACAGTATTAAACACAGGATGGATGTTCTTGAAATTAGGGGGTAGTTGCAGTTTATAAGCATATTCTCCCACTTTTGCCACAATTGGGAATGGGCCATAACATCTGTCTCCTAGTCTTTTAAAGGGTCAGTTGGTGGTGATATTAAGGCCTTCCAAATAAACCTTGTCCCCTACTTGATATTGTGGTATGTCTTGCCTTCCTCTGTCATAATACTTCTTCATATGGGATGCCACCTTTTCTATTGCTGCTGCTGCCTCCTCTCTTATCTTCTTCATCCTTCTCTCAAATACATCTGCCACCTCTGTTTCTATCTCCCTTCATGGCTCTGTGAACGTCCTTGGATGTTGTCCATCGTTTAAGTAGAATGGAGAGTACCCTGTTGACACTTGGATCTTGTCATTATAGATGAACTCTGCCAATGGCAACCAATCCACCCAGTCATCCTGCTGATGGTTGACAAACAGCTGTAGATACTGCTCCACCTCTTGGTTGATGCATTCTGTTTGTCCATCTGTCTGGGGATGATAGGCAGTTGAAGGGTTCATCTTTATCCCTAGCAGCCGGTATATATCTTTTGTGAACTTAGAGATGAATTGAGAGCCCCTGTCACTGATCACCACCTCTTGGAGTCTAAAATCTCTCCACACCATGTCTCTGAGGATCCTTGCAATCCCTTCTGATGTCACCTCTCCATTTGTCAGTGCCAATTGTTAGGATTTGGTGACGCTGAGATGATCAGTTAAGTCCTACAACCACTTCGGAGTGGCTAGGCTTCAATGTGCTCGTGCATTGCACCCTGCTGTTCCATGCATGCCACTAATTTGGATCAGGAGGAGTCTCATGAGGATGCTGAGGGCATCAGCTCGAGCAAAGGACTTAGAGATGGAAAATGGACAAAGGGGTGCAAACCAATTTGATATTCTGAGTGAGGAACTATCTACATGCATCCCACTACTTATATAGTTAAGAAGCAAGATGTGGAACAGGGTGGCGTAAGGAATGGAAAACAATAAGGTATAAAAAACCACATGGAGGCATTGTCCACAGTGATCAAGAATAGAATAAGGAATGTAAGCGGGATTAGAATAATAGAGGATGGCTGACCACAGAGGCTTTCTTGTTCTGACGCGTTTGCACTGTGATCTCGAAGCTCAGCACGGCATGATTATTCTTTTTGGCGAGCTTCATGATAACTTCTGGAGACGACAATGCCGACCTGAGTGCCTGGACTAATGGATCTGATGCTATCCGCATCGTAATCTCATTGTCAGAGTTCGACTGAATACGATAGTCTGTGAATAATGTCTCCTGCCAAGATGATTGGTATTGGCGCAATATAAGTTTTTAGTTTCGAAAGTATGCAAAGCACACACCACTTTTATCTGCCTAATGAAACTTGAGCAGTAGATCACCCAATTTCAATGATAGCAACTCACGACCAAACCTGTATGCCACCATCATTTGCCTTGTCGCAAATGATCCGCAACTGAGATTCAGAAAACTTGAGGATACACATCTTCGAGAGCCTCTCCAGGGTTTGGATGATGCCTTGAAACACTATAGTATCATTTTAGTCCTCTCTTAAATACGCGAAACATACGTAGAAAGGTCGGTACATTCTCGATAGATGCTCGAAATCACATTTGCCATGGATGTGGGTGCACGTGGACGCGTCGCCGCGTCAATCTCAGACCATGAAGCACCAAGCGGTACTTGACCATGCGTTACGAGTTCCAGGTTAATATTTCAAGCAATGCCTCTGCCTGAGCTGACAATAACCCCTTTAGGAACTAACAAGTTGTCTGGCAAAAGAGTTATTCTAGCATCAAGCAGTCCACGGCGCAAGGCGATCCTAAAGACTCTGGTGAAGCTAGATTAAAACAAGAGAAGCCCTCTGCTTCATGTTTACTCGGGTGTAGGGACTGGCTCCCGAAGTCGTACCCTCTAAGTTCGAGGAGAATCTACCCCACTCCTCCTTTGACAACGTTTACGAATATCCCGTGGCAACTGCCACGGAGAAAGCGGTTGAGGTGTACGAACGACTAGTGGTGAGGATTGCGGGTCGTTTATCCTAATGAACTTTATCGTTTTTCCTAGCGCGAGCAGCCAGAGGATGGTCCTGACCTCGTGATTGGCGGTCAGTCTCGTTATAGCATGACTCTGGCTTGGAAGTTGAACAATTGTTATATCAAGCTGACACTGTTGTCTTGAGTCATCATGTGTCTACCACTTCAACAACTCATCCAGACGCATTGCCGAAAAGCAGACCAGACATATTAGAAAAGCCCCAGAGTAAATCAGACAATCTCCGGATGCTGCTTGAACTCAATGGAGGGACATGTGAGGTTGTTACTGGTATTTCCGAGGAAATAGAACAATGGAGAAGACTGGAGATAAAACAATGGGGCCATGACCAAACAATAATGAAGTAGTAATATGTTTCAGGGGGAGCGGGTCAAGGAATGGATAAGGGGTGAGAGAACAATGAAGAGGGTAGGGCGAGAGGAGTGGTCTAGATGATGTACCGGGTGTACTGAGCTGAGGCCGCATGATAGTACAAGATGATGTGGGCAAGGGCCAGTTGGTCAGTATTCTCGAGTGAGCTGGTGCTTGGTGTTGCAGACTTGACACCAATCTAATTCGTTTGGACAGTCTATCCACTACTACCATAATTGCGTCATATCCCAGGCTTTGTGATAATTGGGTAATGAGGTCCATGGATATGTACTGCCAAATCCTTGTTGGAATTGCATTTGGAGCTAGAGTCCCTCTTGGTTGTGCTGGAAATGTCTTTGTTTATCGACACCTACTGCACCCATCCACATATGTTCTCACATCTCCATGTATCCTTGGCCACCAGTAGTTCCTAAGGATGAGTTCTGTTGTCTTGAACCTCCCAGGGTGACCTGCAGTGGACGTGTCATGGTGTAGATGAATGATTTCCTCTCAAAGCTTCCTGTTCTTTAGTATGTATATCCTTCCTTCCCATGTTATAATCCCCTCTTCTTCCTTCCAATCCTTCTCTCTACTCTCTACCCTCTCTTTGACTTTGCTCTCTATGTTCTTTGCCTTTCTGATCCTTTTCATCAGGTCTTCCTCCTCTCCTCTGAGCTCTGAGTGGTTCTTTATCCTGACTCTGAGGGTTACTGTATGGGTTATTGGTCCTCCTTCATTGTGGGTTCCATCTCCATTGTAGACGAGTAGTGGTCTTAGGAGTCTTTCCATTGGCAAACACTTTGCTTTTCAATGCCTTTATCAATATAGCACCCTGTTGACCCACAGTCTAGAAGTGCTTCAATTGTGAATCCCCTTTTGTCTGTCAGTGTTTCAACAGTGGTGGGTATCATCACCGAAGATTGGTTGATTTGTCTGGTTCACTGTTTCCTTCTCCCAAGTTCCTTGACTGCTTCTATACCTTCCTCTCCTCTCATCCCTTGTATGGCTTTCACTACTTCTGATGTCACCTCTCCTTTCCTTCTGCTGTGTGTCCACTGTCTCAACACTTGCTGCCCTAACTTGTTGTCTTGGTATATCCTCAACAACACCCACTCTGTCATTCCCTCTATGGGTTTCTCCACCTCTTCTACCATCACCACCTTCTCTTCTCGCTTCTTCTTCTCTTTCTTCTCCTTCTTGACTTTCAAGGGTTGTTCTGAGATTATTTCATGTTCCAGTCCTGTACTTTCTTCAACTGCTAGTGGGGTGAAGTAGTTTACAGATATCCAGGGCCAGGAGGACATCCTTTTGACTCCAGCCCCTCCTGAAAATCCTCCTTCTTCAACATGTCCAGCACCTCTTTTTTCTCCTCTTTTGTCAATCAATCTATTGTTGCTCTAACCTTCTGGATACCTCAAGGTTTGGGACAGTTTTGTGCTATGTGTCCCTGCTCTCTGCAGTTGAAGCATGTCACCACCCTCACTGGCTTCCTTTGAGCCTGATCAATAATAATGGGTTGTGGTCCCAAAGTGGGTGGGAGAGTGAGTGACTGAGCTGGAGTAGATTGTGGATTTCTTGGAGTCTGCCATGTCCTTGGTCCTATAGTCCCCCTTTTTGTCACTTGGTATTCATGCAACTTGCTGTCAAAATGAAGGGCATATGACTTCCACTTGTCATATGTTGTTGGAATGGTCTCCAGTATGTACATCTGCTCCACCACCTGTGGGGACAGGTTCCTTTTGAGCAAGGCAACATATTCTTCATCATTACACCCCACCTGTGACCTATGTTCCTCAAACTCCACAAAGAACTCTGTTGCTGGCCTTCCTCCTTGTCTCAGCTGCTCCAGCTTTTGTTGCGCCATTTCTTTCTTGTTTGGGTCATGAAATGTTATCAGCAGCTCAGTATGGAATGATGAGATTATGAGCAAATTGCAGTAGGTTTGAAGAATTTATAGGCAATCTATTTTATTTTATCTCCTCAGTGTATTCAACA